>JAVTVY010006468.1:0-38781 GCA_036873755.1 Hanleya hanleyi
ATAGTTGTGATTGTGAATTGTCGAACTTTATCTATATACCATGCAAACATATTGTGACTGGTGACCTTGATGTGGTGAGTGATAAGGATCTGAAATTACTCCTGATGAAAGGACCTAAATATAGAGAGCCAAGAAGAATAAATCTGAAAGCCGACCAGAAGATAGTCCTGTCTGCATTGGAACAGTACGTTATTGATTGGTCTAAGCGAGAAAAAGTTGAACCTACGGTACTCGCTGATTGGCTGGACCTCACCAAGAGCAAGGTCGTTGAAACAATCCGCCATATTGACAGAAGTACTCTTCCCCAAGCAAAACAAGTTCTGAGAAACCTCAATTCGCAAGAAGTTCTAGCAAATCTCCAGAGTAAATTCGCCATAGTCCCAACAGACAAAGCTCCGAATAATATAATATTCATATGTAAATATTACTATTACCAGGTGCTGGTTAAAGAATTGAGTGTAGACATATCTTCATCGAATACGTCTACTTACTCCCAAACTGCATTTACTCTGGAAGATATATTTAACAATCACAAAAAGTTTCTCAGGGAAAGAGGTATTCGTCTTCCAACCAATCATAACGACATACCAAAAATGTACTGGACTCCCAAAATGCATAAATCACCATACAAAGCTAGATTCATAGCTGGTTCTAGAAGCTGCACCACCAAACTTCTTTCAACCCTATTGACGAGGCCCTTCAGGAGGTAAAAGCATTTTGGGAAAGGTATTGCGCCACTATTTCTAAGAACTCTGGCGTTGAATGTATGTGGATATTGAAAAACTCAAAATGTCTTACGGAAGAACTTGATGCTAAGGTCACATACCGTACAGACATGTATCCACATGGGATTTCTCGACTCTCTATACTACAATCCCTCATCAGGACCTTATTGACTGTCTAAGTTCATTAATAGTATCTGTGTTCAAGAAAACTGATCGTAGATATATTAATGTCGGAAGCCATAAAGCATTCTTTAGCTCTACTACATACAAGACATATCATTCATGGGATGTTTCTTTTTTTGATATAGTTGCTTGAAATTCTCATTAAAAATATCTATGTGAAATTTGGCAACACAATATATCAGCAGCATATAGGTATTCCAATGGGTACTAATTGTGCACCCCTGTTGGCTGACCTGTATCTGTTCTCTTATGAATATGACTATATGCAGGCGCTTTCAAAAACCGATCCATTCAAAGCCCGTTCCTTCTCATTCACCAAACGCTATATAGACGATCTTCTCGCTGTGGATAATCGCTATATAAATGCCGCAGTGAAGGATATATATCCACCTTCACTGGATTTGAAGGAAACTACAGATAGCCCTACAGGCACATCTTATTTAGATCTCTATCTCTATAAAAAATGAAGCGGGCATTCTCTCTCGTCGACTTTATGACAAAAGAGATGATTACAATTTCGACATCGTAAACTATCCCTTTCTGGATAGTAATATTCCAGTGGGACCTGCATATGGCGTATACATATCTCGCTTAGTAGCATTTGCTAGATCCTGTGTTAAATGTGATGATTTTAATCAACGCCACAAAACATTGCTGCAGAAACTTATAAAACAGGGCTATTCCACCAAGCGCCTCCACTCAAAGTTTCTCAAATTTGGCGATACATATCGTATGCTGATAGCAAAATACGAACGTAGCGTGCAAGATCTATGGCGCTACGTTTCGTAACTTGTGTCTAATTCCGCTTAACCCGGGGCTAGGGGGCCGTATGAACCCATGTACTTCAAGATCCTCATGGTACTCATATGAACAGTCACAATCAAAGCGTGACTGAGATACATCTTTTTTAGATGACGACTCTATAACGAATATTATGGATTAAGAATACTGATCAACGATAGGGATTTGATATTTTTGGAACATCATGATGTCTTGCCGGCATCATTGAAAACTGTTGACCGCTTCTCTCTTGCAGGAAACAAGCCTATGTTTATGTATACTATGATTGTCTTTTTGAATTTGGTGCTAATACTGTTATGCGGAAAATGGAATAGGTCTTTGGATTATGGACGCGGATATTCTCTAATGGACGACGGCTGGATTATGAATGACGGACTAGACGCTTGTAATTCGTACGAGTTCAAAGTACAAGAATGTACAGAGAGGGTTGAAATGTCCTAAGAGAGGAATGTCCGCAGGGGAAATTCCCGCGCACCAAGCTGGTGATATGTATATATTTAATTATAATTGAAGATAATCAGTGGACAACATATTTTACCAGATAGCAGCGACATATGTATCTGATCTCTTCCCGAGGCCTACAGCCTGTTGCAGTTCAATTTATAACTGGTTTAATTTGGGGGAATATTCAACATGCATCATATTATCACAGAAGTTACTATTATGTGACACTGATTATAGTTCTGGCAACTTGGGGTTAAAATTACAAATGTGGTCCAGGTTTCATTTATAAAAACTATATCCTTTGTTGTATGCATTGGAGGGAGTGCAAAGTATGAACCGCAAATTCAAGCCTGGAGTCACGCGTCAAATGCGCCTGCTGCTGTATTTATTTAGGACAAATTTCATTTGTCTCGGGAATGTAAGGAAAACATCTACTGAGCCGCACGTATAGAAGATATGTGGTATTCATGCAAAAATAGGCCTACATGTGACTTTATCATGAAAAACAATCTGGATAATTATCGGCATAGGATAATGATGAAAAGATTAGATTAGATAACTAACCTCGCCCTGATATAATAAATTCACAATGTATCATTGACTCGATGGGCTAAAATGAGAAGAAGCAGCGTAACTTCCCCCAGTCATTCCCCTTCCCGCATATCCCTTCTCATCACCCCACACCAATATGCTGAATTAAGTCATTGGGAAGATATACCGCCGTTAATTTGAAAATGCCACGGTATGCAGGTATGCGTTGAATGGAACGTTCCTGTAATATCCCCAGTATTAATACCTTCGACACCTCATTAATTATGGCATATACACTTATTCCATATCTGCCCGTACAACTGGGTGTGTGTTCGCGACATTTATAGACACCAAATCTGTTTGAGATATCAATCTACTACGATTCGATTTAGAATAAAAAAAAACTTTGAAAACTTAGCATAGAATTATGGTAAGTCTTAAGATGAAACCAAGATGTCTTAAGATGAAGTCCAATATAAAACGTTTAGAATGCCTTGAATAGAAGGGCCATACTGTACTCCACATCAAGTTTTCTCTCTTATTCAAAGTAACTTGAGTTGATTACATCCTAGAACACCTTTACTCGGCAAAACAGATCAGACCTACAACTTAGCTGGACGTTTGAGCCGCTCATATTTGGTGATTAACAGTAGATATGGATAGTTAAATCTCGCTGTTGTCTGCGCGTCACCGATAATGCCGATAAGAGACACACCCGTCCTGCCTCACAAACATTTATCTCTACCACTGCTTCGGGTCTTGACATCAAAGTTCGACCGCCCAGATATAATCGGTGATTTCTTTATTTGTCACCACTAGCGGAAACACATTTGGGGCATCTAAACGCTGATTTTTACAAACGTCTCCAGTATAATCAGTTTAAGGGAACGATAACACTGGTGACATTAAGGAAAATCAGCAGTATGGGTTAATGTCAAAACGGAACGCACAATACCGCTAGTGGTGACGTTTTCTTGAAATCATCGATTGCGTCGAAACAAGATCAGTAGGAAAAGGGAGCAAGTTACTGGTGATTTTTTGGCACTTTGTCACCACAGCTTGTTCACAGTGTATGAACCCATGTACTTCAAGATCCTCATGGTACTCATATGAACAGTCACAATCAAAGCGTGACTGAGATACATCATTCTTTAGATGACTTTACAACGAATATTATGGATTAAGAATACTGATCAGCGATACGGATTTGATATTTTTGGAACATCATGATGTCTTGCCGGCATCATTGAAAACTGTTGACCGCTTCTCTCTTGCAGGAAACAAGCTTATGTTTATGTATACTATGATTGTCTTTTTGAATTTGGTGCTAATACTGTTATATGGAATATGAAATAGGTCTTTGGATTATGGACGCGGGTATTCTCTAATGGACGACGGCTGGATTATGAATGACGGACTAGACGCTTGTAATTATATCTACAGTTCTAATTTTTGGTGAGTGGATACTCTACGGGTAGACGATGTATCGCGTACCAAAAGCCATTTTTTGTGAGTGGATATACTAGGTGAAAACAATGTAAGATATAATTACAAGCGTCTAGTCCGTCATTCATAATCCAGCCGTCGTCCATTAGAGAATATCCGCGTCCATAATCCAAAGACCTATTTCATATTCCGTACCAAAAGCCATTTTTTTGTGAGTGGATATACTAGGTGAAAACAATGTGTCGTATACCACAATTAAGGTTGAGGTCAAAGGTCATTATTGCCTAAAATCAGGAAATCGTTGATCACTGACAGTTTTCCTTCTACAGTTCTAATTTTTGGTAAGTGGATGCCCTAGAGGGGAACAATGTGTTGGGTACCAAATGTAGGTTGAAGTCAGAGGTCAACGGGCAGTGTGACTGAAAAATCATGAAATGATTGAAAATTTCTAATTTTTTTCAATCTTAATAAATTAATATCCTATCAATGCTCCCCAATTGTGTATGTCGCTATGTAGGATCTTACTGATTTCACTTGAATTTTGTGTTCGGGGAGCCCAGCTGATGAATATTTAATAGTCTTATGACATCACGACCGCATTTTAACTACTTTACTTGAGTCGGGTGGGGGGATAGGTTCACGGACTCTGCGTTAACTGAAGGTTACACTATAAGGACGAGTCCATAGTTCTGCCCCGCAGCATGGCGCCAACGTGGCGGGAGGACGGCAACATCAGAAGATTCCCCCACAACTTGGCGTGTGCTTCGGCTGAGCCAACCAGAAAGCATTTGTCATTACGTTCTCTTCAAAGCACTATGAAAACCTCTCGGGATTGGTCAACAGGTGCGTTACTGCAAGCCGGTCAGATCCTGCAAGCGACTAGGGGAAGCAGTTAGGATTTAATTTTAATTAGATTGAATTTTTTTGTAAGTGGTTTCAATAGTAAATGAAGTGTTGCATACCAAAAAATAGGTGCAGGTCTAAGGTCACTGTGACTCCTCGATCAGGAAATTATTAAAAATAACATTTATTTGTGTCAGTAGAGTGAGTGAGTGAGTGAATAGGAACATCGCTTTCAACATTTTTTCAGCTATATCACGACGGGCAAGGGAAGGGAGGGGAAGGAGAGGGGCAGGGGTACCTACATGTAACAGCTAGATTAGATCTAATGCTGCCATTTTATAGCGCTATTCCACTGAAATATATAGGCAGACATGACATCCCACTCAGTCATATTATAAGGACGCAAAACGAACCAGTCCTTGTTCTATTCTCTTAATGCTGAACATAAGCGAGGGTCAGCAATAAGTTCCATTTTTCAAGTCTTAGGTATGACCAAGCCTGGGATCAAACCCAGCACCTACCGCTTACGAGGCCAAGGCTCTTTTACCATAGACCACAGCAGTGCAGTTTGTGTCAGTAGATACATTATAGTAGGACACAATATGCTACCTACCAAAATGTATGTCAAGGTCACTGTGACCCAAAAATCGTGAAATTCTTAAATATCATGATTTTTGTAATCTATTGAGAAATTACAGGGAACCGTTTTGTCATGTACCAAAATTTAGGTCAAATTCAATAGCCTAGGTCACTGTGACCGCCTAAATCATTAAATTCATAAATATCATAATTTTTTGTCCATTGATACATTAACGGAAGAGGATGTGTCGTGTACCAAAATGTGGGTCAAAGGTCAAAGTCACTGTAACCCCAAAATCAAGAAATCATTAAAAGTCTCATTTTCATATGCCTGTTGAAGATGAAGTTGTGTAATGTGATGTCTATTCGTCCATTAACATTTGTTGTCCATGAGATATCTTTAGTTTCAAGGTATGGATTGCTACCAAACTTTGAGTATACTTTACTCATATGGCAAAAAGGAGCCATACATTTTGAGATCAATTTGTCTAAGGAGAACGCCACAATCCTCCAAAACAGAATCAAGCTTAGCTGACCCTATGAATTACCTGTAGGTTGAAATATTGAGAGTATATGGCATATGTCCTGTGGAGTTGTTTTCAATGTTTGAATCAGGTACATTTAGTTAAACTGTTGTGAAATTAAAACCATACATTTAATAATTTAACTGGGAGAGGGGTCCTTCATGAACTTCATACCTGTTTATTAATTCAAGAGTAAACATTTACTTCATCACTTCTTTCTTCATCAGGACTGCACAAATTGAAAATTCTCCTTGACCCAAATATGGGATACACTAATTTTTTTTGGTAACCCTTCTCTGATTAGCATAACCCATCACTATATCGTATATACACATCAATATACGTAATTCAAGTGAACTGAAAATGGGTTATGCATAATGAAAATTGCATAACCACACCTATTGTTTGCGTAATTTGTGCAACTGTGTTCATCGAAACTTCTCTCGCCTGAAAGGAATCCATTTGCAGGAAAACTACTACTTTCTTGTGTTTGACTATTGTCAATTTCATTATTGGATATATGAGCTCTTGACTCTTAATTCAAGGTCAACTTATTAGCAAAAATTAAGCTCATTTTAGTTTTTCATTCAATCCAAGATGTGATATATTTTACATTCTCTGAATCATGAAATTGTAGACCTTTCTCTGGATTGCTAGCTACCAATTGAAATGAAGGCTAGTAAATGACCTTGAAATTCGGACCAATGTAATTCTACATATACAGGCGTACACTAAACCCCCTTGGGCTTTGTTCACAATTTTATTACACTAGAGTAAACTGCAAATGAAGCATGGTGATTGTTTGCAATCATGTGTAGGTCCAGTGATGTCACACTACCTTAATACATATATTTCAAACTTTGTATGCACTTAATTCAAGCTTAAAGTATACTTTGAGTTTCAACACACGCTCACTATTCCAATGTGCATATTTCACTAAAATATGGAAGATGGTAACCCATAAGTGTCAAGTCAATTCGAATATTGCATTTAATTTTGCACATTTTGGTAAAACATGCACACTGGAAGAGTGAGTGTGTTAAAAGTCAAAGTACACACACCTCAAGCTTGAATCAAGCATTGGAAAGTGCATACACAGTTTGAAATATATGTATCAAGGCAGTGTGACATCACTAGACTTAAATGTGATTGCAACAGACCACCATAGAATACCATGCTTTATTTGCAGTTTACTTTGTATAATAAAATCATAAAAAATTACAATAAATATTTTTCCACAGTTTTCAAAAGTCTTTGATTTGATGGAAACTTTACTTGCATGAATCAGCACTTGGAGCTTAAAAGAAAATGTATTTTTCAATGTGGATAATTCATATAAAGTTTTTGAATTAACTTTTAATCACTCTCCCAGAGTCCTTTGAGAGTTACAGCTCTCGTTGCTTAATTTACTTAAGCTATTTTTAGTTATTTTTCTTCAAATGCCATCAGGGGTCACCTTGTTTCACCAGGAAAAATGACATGATGAAACTTACAATGTCTTCAATCAGGACCAAATTTGAGCCGCCTTATAGATTTTTTACAAAACGGGTTGAAATGATATACATCTATTAATTTGAAGGACAACTTAACTAGTAAATATTAAAATTTACTGCAGTTGCATTCTCGTTTCCATTTGTCTGTTGAGATGATTGGCAGAACTGGCTACTGCAGCTCGTTTCAGCTGTAGCAGCATAAAGTAGCTTTGCCCATGAAGCTAGAAAAAGCTACTTCAATTGAAAAGTGATTTCCGTCATCAATTAATTTGAAATAAGTTTAATCAAATAAATTATAGTGTTTTCAGAATACATCAATAAATACAACTTTTAGTTTGAAAAAACAGGCTGTTTATGTTTCGACACTCCATGTTATAGTATTACAATTTTATAGGCTGTTCCAATAAATAGAACTGTAAAAGAATCTCACTCCTATACATTATTGTAGGATTTAGGACATGTATGCACGTGAGAAATAAGACTCTTCTCTGTTGTTATGACAGATATATATTCGAATTTGTGATATTATTTGGCTGAAAATCGTCAGAGCCTATTCGTCTCTAAAGGGCTGTTCCATTTAAAAAGGTATGGGAAGAGCAGAAAGCAACTTTGAATTACACCCCACCACTCATATAAATTTTGTCAGCCTTTCCAGTGTTGTAACATGAATTGAAGAGAATTTCCTCCTTTGACCCATGGAATAATATATTGAGTGCCTTCCTCTCCTCCCATCCCTTTTTAAATGAAACAGCCCTAAACAGTAAAATGAGCGACACTGTCTGATATTGGAACCACCTGCCCCCATGTCTGTCAGCCATGCAAAAAAAATATATACCTTCTTAAATATCAAACTTCGCAACAATGGATAATCCAGCAACTTTCAGTTCATTTCTGTTTCGAGCTTTATGTCTTTTCATGGTCATGATGGTACTCTGCATGACTATGACGTGAAACAACACCAACCCACGTGGTAGTTCTACATTTAAAATGACCAACCAAAAGAGTTATTGTTTTAACACATGGAGGCTTATTGCACACTCGCCAGATCACGTGGTAAGTTCGAACTCTGCTAGATTATGTGAACTATAAATATTGAAAGCAAACCAGAATAATGAAATAGAGCATTTCCATACCACTGTTCAAAAATAATTTTAAACAGCTGGAAACAAAGCAAATATGGCACGAATGTTGTTCAATTTATATGGAGCGTGAAGGGAAATTATTCAGGAATCCATTGATGTAAAGTTTGATATTTTGAAAGGTGTATGTTTTCGAATGGTTGATGGTGGCTCCAATATAATATCATCACAGAATACAGTGAAAACCTAAAAGTATTGTTCAAGAGAGAAATGCAGGAGATTTTCTAATTATATCTGGGAAATGGTAAGAAATAATTTCTTGAGTTTCCTTGCCAGAGAAAAATATTACTGCAATGCATCTTCATAGACTTGCAAGAAAAATTAAGAAATAATTTCTTGCTTAAGAAAATAATTTTTGTGACAAATCTTAAGCAAGAAAGATTATCTTGTCAGATCTCTTCTCTCGTTCTGGAAAATAATTCTGAAAGGTAAATCTTAAATAAGAAATAATTTCTTGCCATGAAAAAGTAAGAAAAAATGAGAAATAATTTCTTGCTTGAAAAATAATTTCTTATGGCATTAATCTTAGATAAGATTTTTTTTTTTGTCAGACTGCCAAGAAAATTTAAGAAAAATTAAGAAATGTTGAGTTTTCTTTTCTTGTTTTAGAAAATAATTCTTAAAGGTAAATCTTAAATAAGAAATAATTTCTTATCCAGAGAAAAAGTAAGAAAAATGGAGGAATAATTTCTTGCTTGAGAAATAATTTCTTATGGCACAAATCTTAGGTAAAAAAAATTATCTTGTCAGATACTCAAGAAAAATTAAGAAAACTTAGAAATATTAAGTTTTTTTTCTCAAGTTGTTCAAGTTCATATATTTTAGTAGTGTGAGGGTTTATGATCACTATAATGAAATTACTTATTAAGATAAGATAATATTATTTAACATCGATATTGAAAACAATACAACATTAGTCCACCAGGGATTAGTATAATCGAGGTTAAAAATACATTAAAAATACATATATACAAGTAGCATATATGCGAAGCATCATGCCTTCTGCGTTTCATATAAGCATAATTATAATAAGAGCATAAGACACCAGAAGAAAATAAACTTAAGGTGGCTTTATATAAAAAAAAATAATGAAGACACCAGTCAAGAAAGGTGAGGAGTTAAAGCTATCATGCTTTTTTACCATCTCCTTAAAAGAATGATGATATCATCATGAAAACATTACCTCCCTTCATAATGTCACTTATCAGAAAAGATGATATACGACATTAGAAGAAGAGTTATTACAAAGGAAATAACGTTATGTAACGACGTCAATCATGTAGTTTCAGATAGAAACCACATTAAAGATTGTTAGGTTTATTGATGTAACGAAAAGAACTTATTTGCATGTTTTCTCCTATTGTAGATCACTCCTGATATGGATTTGGTACAATGTGAAGAACTTGAATATGACAAATAAGAAGAAGAATGGGAAAACGTGTATTTCATGTATTTGAGAAAAGGTAACTCAACAGATAAATTAACGAAAAGATTTTCTACAGCTAGTGTAATGATTTTTCGCGTTGCTAATTATCCCTATCAAAATTCAATCACACCCAGCTTGAAGAACAAAATTCTGTCAAATTACAGAAATAAGAAAAAGATAATGCCACAGTACTGTAGCTCATCTGTCATGTCTGTTTGTAACTGGAGAAAGTAGCTGTGAGAAGTTTTTACTGCAATAGATGAGTTTCTAACTTTTGTTATCCCCCCTGAGCACTAAATAATCCATGCAGTTATTTCCTGAGATTTCATGATAAATTTTCATGAGAAATTCAAGAAGTGGCCATATTGGATTTTCAAACCGGACAAGAAAAGGTATCTTATTCAACTTGACCCCAAGTAGAACCTGTGTATCAAATTCGAGAAAAATTAATGCAGTAGTTCCTGAGAAATCGTCATAACAAAGTTTCATTATGAAATCCAAGATGGCCGCCTGGTGGCCATATTGGATTTCTGAATCAAACCACAAAAGTATCTTGCACAACTAGACCCCAAGGGGAACTTGTATATAAAATTTGATAAAGATCCATGCAGTACTTCCTGATAAATCACGATAACGAAGTTTCATAGTATTTAAAGGTAACTCCTAAGCGGGAAATCTCAGACCACATCGGTCTTTTCCTGAGATCCTTCCATTTTATTATACTACTACTAGCGGAATCTTCCTTTTGAGATTTCTGTATCAGTTCAGGGGAGATAACTCCTACTAGAATGTCACTGGCAGATCCTGAGAGTTCCCCATCGGCAATTTCCCTGACAATAGTTTTATTTGGCTTTTTCTTAGCCGGCCTACATGCAACAGGCTGTTGCTTTGAGTCATCCTGTGTTGCTTCTATAGTTTCCTGTATGGTTTTACTCTCCATTAATTTCAAATTCATATAGTTGCTCCTTCGTTTCAAAATGTCTACAATCTTGACTATAGCAAGGCCTACGAGACAGTCCATCAGCATTACTGTGGATTCACCCTGCCATATATTCTATGTCCATATCATAAGTAGACAACAACTCTAGTCATCTAGCAATTTGACCTTCTCGCTTCTTAAAGTTCAATAATCACCTAAGTGCTCCATAACATGTTCTGACGAAGAAAGGTAAGATAGTGGTGAAATTGTTTCACCGACAAGTCAACAGCTAGTAGTTCCCTCCTACTAACGCAGTATTGTCGTTCTATTTTGCTCAAAGACTTAATAAAGTATCCAATCACTTTCTCTACACCATCGTGAACCTGGGAAAGAATGCCACTTCTATAGAACCAACTGTTGCCTTGACAATTAACATTCCCTTCTCAAGAAATTGCTCTGTGGGCTGCACAATACACTCCTTAAAACCATAGAAATTATCGACAGGTTTCCCAGAAACTATTACTTCAGTCCCAGGTGGCACCACTGTGTTTTCCATAACTGCAATTCTGCGACACTTGGGCCGTATTTCCTGTACATTGCGATAATAAGGTACTTCTATATTTCCCACTACCATTTTTCCAGAGCTAATCCTAACTCATCAGTTATAGTTCTCCATAAAGTCCAATCCCATGAACCCTATATTTTCAATGTTGGCTAACAAAACATAATGTTCAACTTCAAAACTTTCTAGTCTAATGTTTACGGTTAATTTACCGTAGAATGAGGCAACTTCCACAGTGGCTGTTATTAATGTAGTATCAACTTCGTTCGCCAAGGGTCTAGATGAGGGTGGAAGATTGTCTAGAAAATCCTTCCTTAAAATGGCAATGTTGGCACTTGTGTCTACCAACATTGCTAAAGATTTATTTTGCACATTTGCACCAACAAATAGTCCCTCGTCACTTGGTGATAGATTATTCATCAATACTACTGTAAGTTTCCCTGTCCAGAACTAGTGTTCCCAGATTGAGAGTAATTATTACTCTGGTTTTGATAGTCCCTTTCCCTCTGCAATTGGGATCTATTTCTTTGTATGTTCGTACGATAGTTTCCATTTCCCCTGTAGTTTCCATGGCTGTTATAGTTGCTATTCTTTTAGAGGTCTCCTCATAAAAACTTTTGAGTTGGTTTCTCATTTCCATTTGCAAAGATATTTGAAAATCGCTGAGTTCTTTTTCAAAGTCCAATGTCCTTTAACTTCATGCAGATTGACTTAAAACACTCTCTTCCTGCATTTTGGAGGCTGTTCCATCATCCAATTCACCAAATATGCATTGTTTAAAGGTTACAATACTTGGATCATTCATCCTGAAAATTTCAGAAATATTCCTTGGTCGAGCGTTATATTAATATTTGATTTGCATTACTGCAGCGGGTAAGTGGTTAACCTGAACCATGTGAACAGCATGCAACTCAGTCGAACACAAAGAAAGACACTTGTAAAGAGTTCAAGATACTTTATGTATCAACAAATGTTTATATATATATATCCACAGTGTTACTAATTGATAATTGGTCTATAAAAATCCGAATTGGTGTAATATAAGTAATTGGTGGATTTCACCAATTTTGATGTAATTAACCAATTGGTGAAAAATATCTTATTCGGAATAAGGCAAACTCCTGGTAAAATGTTGCTAATTAATAATAACAAGGCACTGAATTGTTTTGGAATGTCTCAAAATAAATATTTGGTGAAAACACCAAACCGTTGATTCCAAGTTACAATTTTGATGGAACACCGGCTTGGTGCAGATTTTGGATGAGCCTCCAGAGTGGTTCAGAATATAGAAAACAATGAAAGTAATTAATTTTCCATGTAGAAAATATCTCTAAGTAATTTAGAGATATATACCAATGCTTACCATGCCTTTCCTGGTATTTACAATTGCTTGGACCATGGTAACTAAGGTAATTTAAATAATTTGTTTGGCGTTCAGAAAATGTACTCTGCAAAGAGCCCAGCATGAGTCTGAGGATTCTAGCCATTCACAGAGCCTTTTATATGCCGATAAAAATAAACTATGACATTATTCCAGAACTAAGGGAAGATAATCGTATCGGGGCTAGGGGCCGTATGAACACATGTACTTCAATATCCTCATGGTGCTCAAAAGAACAGTCACAATCAAAGCGTGACTGAGATACATCTTTTTTGGATAACGACTCTAAAACGAATATTATGGATTAAGAATACTGATCAGCGATACGGATTTGATATTTTTGGAACATCATGATGTCTTGCCGGCATCATTGAAAACTGTTGACCGCTTCTCTCTTGCAGGAAACAAGCCTATGTTTATGTATACTATGATTGTCTTTTTGAATTTGGTGCTAATACTGTTATATGGAAAATGGAATAGGTCTTTGGATTATGGACGCGGGATATTCTCTAATGGACGACGGCTGGATTATGAATGACGGACTAGACGCTTGTAATGTTAAAATGACACACCCTCTGTTGGAGAAAAAATGTACTGAAACAACATGGCCACCTTCGCTACAATCGACAGTCTACAAGCAAGACGGTACATTTTACATCTTCAGAAAATTTATGACCTACCCTAAGGTTCTTAGCGTGACATGTACATGATCAGGTCAGGGCATTCCAAGCATTTCTGTTCTTCATTCACTACATAGTATCGTTCATACGCCTTATGATATGTACTTTTGTTGTTAACATTATGCAAGTTTTGTTGTTAAAAGAATAAAACTGAACGATGAACTCGTAGGCCTAATTGTTTGCAGCAGTAGACATTATAAATTTAGTTAACCTAAATTCTGCATTGAAGATCAACCATTAAAACGCGGAAAACAACGAATTACGTCAATTATGCCAAATTCAAGCCTCGATTAAATGTGCTTTGATTGGTTTCTCTATATTTAGAACAAAACCATTCTCATAATGTCAGAGTTTGTAAGCTCCAAAGCTGTCAGTATAATTTCACATTAGTAAGGTATGCAATCTGATGCTATGAGAATGAAGTAAGGATAGCCCTGTGACATCATGTACATGTTGACCAGTGCTGATGTAGTCCGGCTATTATCCACACACATTTTCAGAGAGGGAAACCACAGTCGCTAAAAGAAGTCATATGTAATTATTCCCTACACATTGCCTTTTGTCATTCAAATTTTAATAGATTTAATCAGTTTCGTATTAAAAAGTAGTACAGGTTAAGGTCACTGCCCCTCACCCCCAAAAAACAACATGTCATAAACTTCTGGTAATTTGACCATCACTATATCTCAACAAAGTCTAAAATAAGAAGCAACATCATTGTGCACAAAAATTATGAATATATTAGCAAGTTCATATCATACGGAAACTTGTCGGCATCAGCATTAGTTCATTTGGCCTCCCATTCTCAACCCCTCTCCCCCTTGTCAACATGTAAATAGAATGGAGAAATATTCGCTTTAGAATATTCTATAGGGAAAATATTTCTACTGAACTACTACCACCGAATGATTTTTATTTTATTTTATCAATTTCATTTTATTCAAGACTGAAAACACTGAAGGAGTGAAATTCATTTATATTAAGCAAGTACATGTATATTCAACTCAATCCACAACCATACACTTAGTGATTCCATATCTTATTAGAATCCCGCTTTTAATATTTTCATGTAATAAAGATACATACCAAAAATTTATACACCTCCCATTGTGAGTGAAATTGTATTCAGTGACAAAGATGTTAACTAACAGTACATTGATCTTCCATGTACTCTACAGTGCAGCTACTTGAAATCCTGACTCTGCTTCCATTACAGAACATAGAAGTCATAACAGTACCAGGAAAGATCCAACAGGTGATCACAGTGCACAATAACACTTCCTCTGCCTGATGTACCTTATGGAGATCGGCCTCTGAAATAGTCACAGTTCCAGGGCAGTACCTTAAACCGACGAACATGCTGATGAACATGTACGATCATGAAGTGACTTTGAACTCCACACACGAGTGACATCAGGGTTTGTATTCTCTTGTTTTCTCTCGAATATTGATCATACCTATCTAGCAGTAATCTCATACAGGACAAACTTATCAAGCAGTAATCCCATACAGGACTGACCTGTTCAGCAGTAGTCCCACAGATTACTGACCTATTCAGCAGTAATCGAGATAAAACTATCTGTCAGTAATGCTGCACAACACTAACCTATTCAGTAGTAAACCCAGACAGGTCTCACCTATCCCCTTATCAAAATTAAAATGTTGCTGCAACACAATTTGATTGCCAGAACAACCCAACAGTGACATTTGCCGCAACAATTTTGATCACTACAAACACTTTTCTGGCAGTAATGTCACCACAACCCTTTTTCTGGCAATAATGTCACCACAACCTTTTTTCTGGCAATAATGTCACCCAATGTCACCACAACCCTTTTTCTGGCAATAATGTTGCCACATCCTTTTTTTCTGGCAACATTATTATAGGAGTATTATTTTTCTCTAAATATGTAAACATCATTGAGCTTTCTTCTCATCTATGAGAAATGTAGTATTACAGACACCTGCAAAAATAATGGCTAACAGTATCTCAAAACTGCCCATCAAAAATACTTTGAAAGAAATCATATTAAACTTATTAATAACTTGTAGATTCAAGAACTCGAGATGGCATTCTTTGAAGGGAATTTCTTTCATGCTGTAAGCCGCCTGACAGAATTTAGCCACAACTCTTCCTATCAATAATGCCTGAGTGTGACAGTGGATTATATCACCTGCAGGCATTATTGACACGAACGGTTGTATATATTGGCACAATTCTAGAATTGCATGGGTTTTAAGCTTTTTTTGTTCACTTGGAAGTCAGTACATACATTCCTATCATTCAAATGACCTTGAACTGATTGCGTGACCTCCCCGTGATGGAAAAAACCCAGAATCAAGTCAGTACATGAAACCCATATACCCAGGTTATGCCCAATTCATGCAGACTGGAAATGACGTCATACACCTGTATACAATCATGATGGAAAAACCCTAGAACCAGGTCAGTACATGCATTCCATAGAGTCAGACGAGGTCAAATACTCGTTTCTGATTGACTGTTGAAGGTCACGATATGCAAATTTTTGAGCTTAAAGGTTAATGGTAGTAAATATATGCACTCTATCCTGGAGGTCAAAGGAAGTCCATATACACCCTTGATAGGGGTTTTCCCCTACTTTAGAGGTAAAGTCCGTGTTTCGTTTTTATATTTTCGGGAAAAATCCTGATTTTACATGAACCTACCCATGACTTGATAGGCAGATCCCGATAAGCCCGGGAACTGATGTTAGCCCTTTTGCATAAGGCTGATAGGTGTTTTCCCCTATTTTAGGCATAAAGTCCGTGTTCTGTTTTTTATATTTTCGGGAAAAAAATCCTAATTTTACATGCACCCACCCATCAACCCAAACCCTGATAAGCCTGGGGACCGATATTAGTCCTTTGGAATAGGGTTGATAAGAGTTTTCCTCTAGTTTAGGGGTAAAGTCCGTGTTCCGCTTTTTATATTTTCGGGACAAATCCTAACTTTACATACACCCATTCCTCCACTCTCTCAGCAGACTCCACCCAATAGGGCTCAAACCACTGGAAAAAGTCCCTAGCCATTAACCCCTCTAAATAACCTCTGCCATAGAGGACAAGTGTTTGTGCTGATTTTTTCCCCAGCTTCCTTTTGATAATGAGTCAAGGGCTTGCATGGCCAACATTAAACATGACAAGTGCCCTTTTCAATTATGACTTTTATTTTAAATTCACTGCATAATTCATGCCAGTCTAAGGCACTATATGCATATCCGTAAACTCTGCTTTTTCCAGGTAAGTTATTCGCCGGAATTACGGTGCTTGCCAACAGGACGTTCTAGCTCGAAATTTTGATGGGCGACCTTCGCCAAGAAGTTGATGGCCATGCAAGACTTGAATGGAACTACAAACTGTCAGGAAATGAAAGTCCAAAAATAATTATTAAATCTGCCAGGTGCGGTTTCAATAACATGGCCGTCAATGTAATTTTGATAGTGGTCCGATCCCAATAAGACAGGGACAAATATTTGCCCTCTAGGATAGGTTTGGTAGGAGTTTTCCCCTATTGTAGGTGTAAAGTCCATGTTCCGCCTTTTATATTTTCGGAACAAATCCTAATTTTACATACACCCACTCCCCCACTCTCTCAGCAAGCCCGGATAAGCCAGGCACCGATATTAGCCTTTTGGGATAGAGTTGATCAGGGTTTTCTCCTACTGTAAGGAGTAAAGTCCGTGTTCCGTGTTCATTCTCTCAGCAGACCCGATAACCCAGGGACTGATATTAGCTCTTTGGGATAGGGTTGATAGGGGTTTTCCCCTAGTGTAGGAGTAAAGTCTGTGTTGCGCTTCTTATATTTTCCAGACAAATCCTCATTTTGCATACACCCATCCATCACTTGACATATCCTTCCGTAGCGATCTCAAATCCCTGACTCAAATGAATGGACGGCATACAAGTCAATACATGCATTCCTGATCATGTGACCTCCGCATGATGGACAAAAACCCAGAACCAAGTCAGTCCATGCATTCCATAATCAGGTCACGCTCAATTCACGCAGACTGTATGACGTCATTCAGATGTTGAAACGGTCCTGGATGTTGAAGATCAGTACATATCTAAACATATACATTCCAGGGTCCATACATGCATTCCATGCATTTTTATATGCCCGCCAACAGCCGGACGTATTATGTGATAGCGGTTTCCGTCCGTCTGTCTGTCCCCTGTATCCGGTCTACATATGAAACAGTTTTCTATCTACAGTTCTAATTTTTAGTGAGTGGATACCCTACAGGGAGACAATGTGTCACGTAGCAAAATGAAGGTCAAGGTCAGAGGTCAAAGTTCACTGGCCTAAAAAACAGGAAATCACTGAAGTGTTTATGTCCGGTCTATATCTGTGAATGTTATCTATCCACAGGTGCAATTTTTCGTGCCAAAATTGAGGTCGAGGTCAGAGGTCAAAGGTCACTGCTGCCTAAAATTAGGAAATCATTGATCATTGACAGTTTTCTATCTAGAGTTCTAATTTTTGATGAGTGCATGCCCTGGGGGGGGGGGCGTGGACGATGTATTGCATGCCAAATGTAGGTCGAGGTCAGAGGTCAAAGTGATATAAAAATCAAGAAATCATTCAAAATTACTAATTTTTGGGTGAGTGAATTCAATAGGGGGAAATAAAGTGTCGCTAACCAAAATATATATCAAGGTCAAAGGTCAATGTGACCCAAAAATCAGGAAATTATGAAAAATAACATTTTTTTGTGTCAGTAGATATATTAGGGGGAAACAATGTGTCACATACCAAAATGTAGGTCAAGGTCAAAGGTCAAGGTCACTGTGAACCAAAAATCATGAAATTGTTGAAAATCATAATTTTTGTGTGCATTGAGAAATTACAGGGAGATGGTTTGTGATGTATCAAAATTTAGGTCAAAATCAACAGTCAAGGTCACTGTGACCCTCAAAATTTTGAAATTCATAAAAATCAGGATTCTTTTTGTGTCTATCGATACATTGATGGAACACGATATATCATGTATCAAAATTTAGATCAAGATCACTGTGACCCCCAAATCAGGAAATCATTAAATCACATTTTCATATGCCTGTCAAAGACGAAGTCATATAGTGCAATGTTGCGTTCTGTCCATTCATCCATTAACATTTGTTGTCTATGCGATATCTCTACTTTCAAGGTCTGGAATGGTATCGAATACCTTATCTGCATGGCGAAAAGGAGCCATACATCAATATGTCAAAGGTTAAGATCACACAGTCACACCCCAAAATTGAATCAAGTTTAGTTGACTATATGTATTACGTTGGAATATTCAGAGTTTTCTCCCCTACATGTATATGGCATTTGTCCTGTGGAGTTGTCTCCCATGTTTGAAACAGCTACACTTAGTTAAACTGCTGTGAAAAAACCCATACATTTACTAATTTAACGGAGAGAAGGGTCCTTTATGAACTTTATACCTATTTATCAACTCAAGAACAAAGGTTTACTTCATCACTTTCTTCTTCCTTCATGAAAAATTCTCTCGTCTGAAAGAAATATATTTGCAAGAAAACTGCTATTTTCTTCTGTTTTGACTATTGTCGATTTCAATGTGGGATATTCTTGTTCCAAGGTCAACTAGTTTCCAAGAGTTAAGCTTATTTTATTTTATCATTCAATTTTAGATGTGATATATGTTACATTCTCAGAAGCACAAAATTGTAGACCTTTCTCTGGATTGCTAGCTACCAATTGGAATCAAGGCTATTAAACAACCTTGAAATTTGGACCAATGAAATTCCAGATATACGGGCGTATATTGAAGCCCATTAGGCTCTTGTTTCCCGTGAGACTACTTTCTGTCCGCGAAAGCTTTTTCGACCGCATCACAACAAGTCTGCATCATCATGAAGGAATACATGCCACATGGAAACCGAAAGTGACGTCACCATGCCAACCACATAACCTTTACCGGAACTATAGTGCACTTGATGACCTCTGTGACCGCCACGTCACGCCACGTGCCACAGAAGTCAAAAGTCAAGTAGAGTTTAAATGCGTACACTATACTACTGAGAAGGTATTGGTTTCACTAAAAGGAAAAAAATGTCATATTCTCAGATTTACTGTCATGTCTCCAAGCGATTAAACGTGCAGCTTCGACTCATCCCACTATCCTAAGTATTCTACAACTACATGACTGTAGATTTGATCAACAAATCAATAATTTGTTCTGTTGGTTGCCTAATCACGTTGGCATCAAAGGTAACACTGAGGCGGATGGGATGGCTAGGGCAGCCCTAGATGATGACATTGATTCTGTTTAAATCCCATTAATGTCCTCTATCTGTACTTATGTGACATGGCTGTTTCAATCTTTATGGGATCCTGTGAATAATAACAAACTTTATGAGTTAAAAAAAACTGTAGGCTATATTCATCTGAACAGCCAGAAACATTTCCATCAAACCATGATGAGGCGATGTAGAATCAGCCATACACGATTAACTCACAAACATTAATCGTTCATAGCTGAAATATTGCTGAACACGACATTAAACCCTAATTCTCTTACTCTCAGTTTACCTAGATTGATCATTTCCCTGATAGGTGAGAATGACGCCTTCTTTCAATGCATATTTAGTCACATGACTGATGACATTTTATTCAGTCTCATTTATTCCCTGCAATTGTTTGAAATCAGCATATTGATATCGACTGCGACGACTTATTTTTTTTTGTACGAATTTCTGTTCTACTGACATATATTCGAAATACCATGCTATGTTGCACTATTTGCAATTATTAATAGGGGATTTCCAGCCTGACAGAATTACTTCATATACCATTTTGCAATATTCTCCCACATTACGCAATATACACAGAACATGTCCACATGCAATTATTTCACAACATCAGTAAACAGAAACAATACTTCTATATAAAAGAAGTTAAGGGTATTCTTTCACACATTTCTATCAACATTGTTCGACGCTAGTCAAGAATATTGTATCTCACGTACCGTATACGATCAACATGGCAACCACACGTAAGGTTGCTAAGATGAACGAAGCTAATCCACAGAAGATACCGTTATCGGTTTTATACATCAGGTTTCATCCATTAAAATCAGTTCATCGAACAACAGATACTTCAATTTCACCTTTCAAACTGACAAGAAAGAATATTTTGACGCCGTCTGCTTTGGTGATGAAAAAAGAACAAAAATGGTGACGGCTGCAAACAGTTCAAAACCGCTCCGTTTACAACATTTAACCAGATCGCAAAGCCCCTCTAACTACAGTGACATCAACAAGCTGCCTGCAGCCCCCACTTTGCGGGCTCATCTGAAAAAGACAAAATATCCTCCGTATAAAAAGCATTGAACAGACTGAACTATTTTATACACTTTCTAAACGTTACGATATGCCCAACATCTCGGCAAATGCAGTGTGATTTGATTAGTCCATTCGTGAAGAAGACTTTTTGGTCGTAAAGTATTGAAGCACATTATATATCGTAAACTGATCAATGAAATCACATTTTCATTCTACTATGTTCATTCCTATTCTCTATGATACAATGAAGTCACTAAGGGATTTTCCTCCCTATGAAAAGTCTAATTTTAACACAGAAGTAAATGGAAAAAACTTGAAAAAGTCTAGTTCAGCACTGATTTTAACCCATAATTTAAACAGATGTACTATCTTTTACTTCGTCAAGTTGTAGAAATTTATCTCAAGTATGAGAGAAGATTTTTAGGAAAAACCTGTTATGCTCCATTGAGGCCTATGTTAAAAATTCCCCAGTTACACGCCTGGCAATCGCGGCACTGCAATTTATAATACAACTGATCCTTTGTTTAGGACTGCTGTTACTTCCATTATATCTATAACAATAATTATTCTTATGCTTATTTTTATTTTCAGATCAAACAGATGGTGCAAAATATAAAATCTTATGTAACCGCAAAACAACAACAACCCCTTTGGATACAAAGAATGTCAACTTTAGATCTAAAATCCCACCAGATTATGAAAAGAAAACACTACAACAAGTTAAAGAACATGGAACCATTGGACATTGGGTAAGTAAATTTGCATATATCCTCACTTGTTATTACTTACATTATTTGTCTTACACCAGATACAAATAAAGCAGTCATTATTGCATTTAATTCTATAACTCAAGCCGAACTTCCAGCTCAGACTATGTGTCCACAACATATCTGCTATAACTAACAGCAGAAAATACCATGGCCGCATACTGTATTTATTTCATATCTGCCAGAAAGTTTTAAATTACAATTTTCTGCAGTCTCTTGAACACAATCTTGTTCAAAGAAAATATTAGATCAACAAATTCATAATATTATATCTGATTTTCGGATCGTGTGTTGAAAAACCCCTAACACAAGATTACAATGTTATCAGGAATTATATCACATATCAGGAATTATATCACATATAATAGCCGTACTCTCTAAAAAACTTGAGTGAACTGTTCCACTCAAGTTTGAGTGAGTTACTTTTCACTCAACTTGAGTTACTTTTCTGTTAACTCTAATTAAAACCACTCAAGTTCACTCAACTTAAATGGGATCAATTTTCACTCTTATACTTCAGTAAATGTCACTCAAGTTGAATTCATTTAACTCAAGTTAAGTGAAAAGTAACTCAAGTTGAGTGAAAATCTCGCTCAACTATTAAGTGGGATCAATTTCCACTCTTACTAGAGTGACATTTCATAACTTATTTTAGAGAGTAATATTATATCTAAGTTTTCTGATCGTCTGTTAAAAAAAACCCGAACACAAGATTACAATGTTATGAGGAATTATATCACATTTATATTATAGAATCATACTGTAATAATTAAATTCTACCCGTATTGTTCGTAAATCCTGCGATTTGATTGGCTGATTAGTGCTCAATTTTTCGGTTCATACTTCAATGAATCTAAAAATACGATACGCCACGCCCACAACTGCACTACGTTTTCGTTGCTATAAATAGCTCTGGATCACTGGTCGTAGTGTAAATCGATTCAGATTTTAGTACATAATATTGCTCAAATAATGTCAACAGAAAACTCTAAAACCAACTGGAAAGAGTGAATTTAAATATTTATTTGTAATGAGAAAACTGTTTGTAAAATTACAAATATTTCGAAGAGAAAAGAGTCGAGATAATGTCTGTCGGTCCTGGAAATCAGATCAGCAAGTCGACATCTCTGTGCCCTTGAACGAGATTTTGACATTAGGTTTTCGCTTACCCACTTTTACCACAAATCCTTATAAAGAAATTATTACACCCGGTGAACTCCTGAAACCCACATCCTACCTGAGGTCTGGTTCTCTTGAGATACAGAGTTTGGTAATCCATTCATTCGTTACCGTTCCCGTGGAGTGAAATTTCATTCACCGGCTTTTTTGCAGTTGTGGAGGGGGGGGGGATTTTGCACTGATGGAAACGAGAACATATCGTCCTCTCTCACGAAACCAAACACAAAATTTAACAAATTATACCGTCTTGACTGCCACGATAAGCGGATGTATGTAACAAGTACCGTACCATACGGCAGATGCCGATAAAATCCCTCCAGTCAAGGGTGGTTACAGAATGGTGATTCCACAAAACCTGTTGGGTAGCCTACGAGGGCAGCATCATCGTTCAATCTCTATTCACAAAGGCTGCAATGAGAACTGGTACACTTCGAAGTCTGTGAAAGAATTTTCGCGTTACTTTTCTGTCTCTGATATCACACAAAACTATGCGTCCGCTAGAACACAACACAACACAGCACATGCACTCCCTCGATTTCCAGTCCACGTGCGACGGGTACAGGCGATGAAGGATGCAGAGTTTCGTCACGTTATTGATATAAACGGACACCGAAAGGGAGAAAGTTCCGTCATAAACTGCAACAGGGAATGTTCCTCGGCTCAGAACAACACATTGATCAGTGAAATCGTCCTCCGTATGCCTACGCGGGGCGCGGTAAAACAGCAAGAAAATGCATCGCCCAGTCTGATCATCGGCTCTGAATGGAATATTCCCAGCAAGGCCAACTCAAGTCGAACAATTTCTCCTCTTCTGCAGGGTTTCATATCGCATTCTTCCTTCGCAGATTTTTTTGTGTTTCAGTTTTCCTGACCTAAATAATTATCGCTGACTGCGAAGTTTCCCTTCATACACAATGTGCAAAAAACTGTCAAACTGAAAACTGTTTGAACCGCGCTAGGCTTACCGAGTGACGTGCGGGTGCACCGAGACGATGCTAGGAGTTACGAACTTTGTTGACTGTATTTATACGCGCAGGGGTTTTCCCGTTACAAGAATTAAACCGAAGAATTCGTTCGTTTCACGTTCAATTTCTTCTCTTATTGAATTAGTTTTGCTTGATTAATTTAATTATAAAGATTGACTGTAATTTTTTTACGTTCATTGAACGTAAAAAAAATCACAGTCAATCCTTAATTAACATACTGTCTTTCGACAAAAATACAAGCTTCATACGATATCAAAATTATCAATTTCGCCCTCTTTAGCCTGACGAACTGTCATGGTTGTCAACCTCAGCAGCAAGTGCAACTTGGCTTACTTTATATGAACAGCCATCATCATTCGCATTTTCATTTCATAATATTTTATTCTCAGTTTTACGGCAATAATTTTGCTAACAATTTTTAACCCTCATCCAATTTTGCCCTAACTGTATTGTCGTTAATTAAGTCCGTCCTTCCACACATATGTCAGCTGCATATCTTTAAACGATACTACTAACAATTCCTAATTTGATAAGCTTACCTACCTTATCAAACAATAAACTCCTGCGGATAATTGATCTGATTGCTATGGTAACATACTGATAAATGATCTTACTGTGTACTTTCTTAAAATCTCTGAATTCTTTGTTATTCTAATACTCTTTAAATTTTCTTTACTTTTCTTAAACATCTTCGATAATATCATTTCCATTCAAAGCTAATTTGTTTGCGGTTGCTTTTCCTCTCAACTTGTTTCTTTCCAATTGTTCTACCTAGCACTGAGGTCAAACTATGGCATGTCTATGTTAAACCTTTCTATTTATGAGTCAGACTACACTATGCCTAGGTCAAACAGATGTGTTTATCATCAGATAATCACTGGTAGTTCCAATCACATTATACTAATTCTTACTTAAACATCTGCTGTATAAAACATGGTCAATGGCACTAAAATCACAATTTTTACATTGAATATCTCTTATGACAGAGACATTGAAATCAAAGTAGCATTTCTAAGTCGAACATACTTGCTTATCATATGATAATAAGCAGCACCTACTTGATACTATCTCAAATTCTCGTTTGAAATATGCAATTCAACAATATGTCCTGATAAATTTACTGAAGCTTTCATTTCAATATAGTTCTATAAAACACTGAATTCATAAATACTATATTGCAATGTTCTATCACTCTATTCACAGACAACAGTCGAGGCAAAAGTCACTGCAGTACACGAGCCAATAACGAGGAAGACAATGGCTGGAGAAGAGGTACATGTAATATATCTGATGACACCTGTACCCTTGAACTGGCTGTCTGGGGTCAAGAAGACCAGGCAAAATTAACACTGAATTCAAGTTATAAGTTCACACGGTTAACAATCAAAGAATATGAAGGATTAAAATTGTTAAGCTTTTCCAAACTTACATAATTGATACAAATTGAAGATTTAGGAAAAGTTGATTCAACAGAACCTGAGCAGCCAACTTTGAAAACCACAACAGGTGAAATCATGATGGTAGACTGTTCAACAACTTATCACTGTCGTTCTTGCAAAAAAAAATGCTTCCAAATTTGTCTGACTAACAATTTTATTAAATGACAAAATTGCAGAATGACACAAAAGCCAGTAACTCTACAACCAAACACTACAGTCAAACTTGTTTTTGGAAGACAACAACACAAAATATACAATACACCACAATACTGTAGTAGATCTTTTGAAAGCATTCAATAAAACCAACCAACTCCAGGATCCAGAGGACTTAGAAGCATTCATTTTTTTCCTTACATGTTGTCACCATTGAATCAACAATGAATGATATCGTTACATCAGTTTCAAAAAACCAGCCACCTCAAATCTGCCAAATACTAACACACCTAATAACACTCCTGATACATGATGTATTTTTGCTGACAAAAGTGACATGAATATAAACACTGAACAGTGACATGCATTTAAACGTACAAGTAGGCTGATATGCATCTTTTCTGTTTTCCTGTTGTATCTTTTTCCTCTTTCCCTGTTGTTTACACTTTCAGTAATTCAATGGTATCCCAATAAAAGAGAATACAAAGAATATTACTTAAAATTGTTACCATACACAATTATTGTTTTCATGTATAGGAGAAATACATTACAATGTGTTCACAGTTTGATGATTAAATAGACTTACCTTTCAAGTTAGTTCAATGTTTAAAGAAAGACATTCTTTTTTCTTATGTTTCATCTTCAAGTTTTGATTTTCATTATGCTTATATAAGAATGTTTATTAAAGATGTGGCACATTATTAAATGAAGTATAATTATTATTGTATTCAATTATTTTATTTCATGCTAAAACGAATGCTTCAAACAATTCAGACACGCTTCGATCATAAAGTGTGCACCTTCAAATAAAGTCTACCAAATATTTCTTGCCAAGACCGAAAAATATTATTTTATTCAATTCTTTGTCTTATTCCTGGGCATCTGAATGCCGCCAGTGTCCTCACTAGGCTGACGTAATTTGGTACTCCAACCACCAAATAACGCCACACCAAAGTCCTGTAGAATTCTAAATTACATCAAAATTTAAGGCCTCCGATTTTATCAAAATGAAAATATAAAGAAACAGATGGAATGTTGATTATCTATTTGGCAATCAGATGCAGAAATGACTAAAACAATATTTTCCCGTCTTCAGTGGCAACAGACATCTCACTTCATTTTTTAAGTAAAACCCTTTGAAAATTGAGTGAAGCAATAACTCACAGGAGCATTTAAACATGACATGATCAGGGGAGTTAACAAGGAACATTTAACCATCTATATCTTTATAGTGAGTGAGTGAATATGATTTAATGTTGCTTTCAAGTATATTTCAGTCATATCACAACATTGGGTACAATTCCTTTTCACACCCATGAACCCCACAGGTGCTTCAGTTAGTCGCCTTCTTACAACAAGCTGCTTGAGGAGCTGAGGCCTATTATTACCATGATTTGCCATGTGCATAACATCTCAGGTCAAGACGGGACCTATATCTTTATATACCAATACAGATGTAACTTAAACATAACAAGAACTTTGGTTTATTCAACGGGCTTAATGTTATAAATCACAAAATACAATCTTCATATGTCACATGTAACAGTATGAATAATTTGTTTGTTCTTAGTTTCGCTCTTCTCGAACTGTATGGCACTCGGCTATTTTGGAGAAGGGATACTTAGGAAATTTTCCATTTCCGGTTTACTTTCAATGGCTTGTCTATAATAATTTAATGGAGATTATCACTATTACATCTTACTCGGTTTTGCTTACGAAATCAGAATTTCATTGCAAAATTCTCAATTTAGGATCCCCAGTCTAGCTCACTAGCTTTTCTGGTATCTCGTCACATCATTGATTCTAATAATTCACACCATCTCATATCTGCAGATGAAAATGAACAAAACCATGTTGGGATTCCAAGTTGACGCAACATCGCAAACAAATGTTTTTGTGCAGCTTGCCAAAATGGTGATGTTCCTCGGATAGCCTTCAGAAATTTGTAGACCTAGTCACATTTTAAAATGTCTTTTAACGGCTCATTCTCTGTCAACATTTGTGGATTTATTGTTCTCTCACTTCCGGTTCCTTTGCGCAGTGCAATTGAGATTCCACTCTTCACTTGATGTATTTCAGACTTGAACCTAGAATAGAATATGAATCTATATTTCCGTACAAACCTGTTGGCTGTACCCATTAGACAACAATGGATATACCTGGGTAATGATATCTTACTCTGACGTTCATCGCTTAGAGTTGGAGCGCCTCGTGGCCATATACGATTTCTGAATCGGACCAGAAATCGTACCTTGCACAACTGGACAAGGGAAACCTCTGTACCAAATCTGAGAAAGATCCATGCTGTACTACCTGAGAAATCACAATAACAAAGTTTCATATGGAAATCGAAGATGACCGCCTGATGGCCATATTGGATTTCCGAATCAGACCAAAACAGGTATCTTGCTCAACTAGACCTCAAGGGAAACTTGTGTACCAAATTTCAGAAAGATTCATGAAGTACTTCCCGAGAAATCATGATAAATTTTCATGAGAAAATTCAACATGGCTGCCTGATGGCCATATTGGACTTTCCAATCGGACCAGAAAAGGTATCTTTCCCAACTACACTCCAAGGGAAATCTGTGTACCAAATTTGAGAAAAATCCATGCAGTAGTTCCTCAGAAATCGTAATAACAAACTTTCATCAGGAAATCCAAGATAACCGCCTTGTGGCCCTTTTGGATTTTCGAATCGGACCAGAAAAAGTATCCTAGTTACATAACTAGACCCCAAGGGTAATCTGTGTACCAAATTTAAGAAGCATTTATGCAATAGTTCCTGAGAAATCATGATAACAACAACTGTTTACAGACAGATGGACGACAGACCACGGACAGAAAGTAATTTGAACAGCCCACCATCTGGGTAAAAAGCCACATATAAAAATTCCTTAGTAATGCCATCATTGCCCGGAGATTTCTTAGGTTATATTTAGAAATGGGTACTTCACATAAAAGACGATTCGTCTCTAACAGTGTAATAACCTGGGTAAAATTTTGTCCCATATTTGTCTCACCACTAGATCAAAATATCCGTGAAGTTTGACGATGGAATAAAAAAATTCTGTGTACCTTTATGTGGATGCATAAATCCATTTCTCATCAAGGTATCCATTGTCTAATGCTGTTGAAAAGTTAATGAGAATATAAATTATCAGTGATTATCACTTCACTTAAAAAGAGGTTCAACACTTCAGAAAATATTTTTCTAACATTCTGGTTTTCATAGGTATTTTAAACGTTTATGTTTTATTTAGATAAACTCCCGTTTACATAACATACCGAACAGAACTTGCCACCGCATTCGTATAGCAGTCTATTAAGAGTATTACAGACGCTGAAATATAGGGGGAAATAAATGATTGTTGTGTTGCAAACCAATTCCCTCAAAACCATCACAGTTTATATAACGGCTTTACAGTAAACACTAACAGTTGTTCAACAAAACTGGATATTGACCATTTCTACGCTGATGGTCAAGCATTTAGACAGAAGCAAGAGCCAGATATAATATGTATAGTAGACTCAAAGCGTGTCAACAAAGACGGATCTGTACTCAAACCATTCCTGCCATCCATTTTCACAAAAACAAATAAGGGCCTAGGCCTATTTCGACAGAATTGTTTTTACGCAGAATCAGAATCAGAATCAGAATATTTATTGCAAATTAATGCGCCCCATTTGGAGCAAACAATCACAGAGAAATCACACGGGGAATCATTTAGAGTTCATTGGAATTGATTGACATTGTGAGATAAGTTACACAATCACACCAATATTAACTACAAGCCTTAAGTTATGTACGGTACCTTAATATTAGAACATGAAGGCTGACAATGTTTTATATGTACTGAACACAGCTAGATATTAGCCTCTCGCGTTTCAAAAGAACAACATATATATGAACCCAGAGCTTTACAGACAGAAAACTCTTCACAACTTAATATCCAGATAAACTGATTATGTAATGATAAATTTAAAAAGGAGGAACAGTCCTTGTTGACAATAGAAATTAGGTTACCCGGGCCAGTTTGTACTTAGGGCACTCGAGTAGAAAATGTATTTCATCTTCGATGCTGTTCATATTGCACAATACACAAAGCCGTTTCTCTACGGGAATGTTTTTATATCTGCCATTTTCTATTTTCAATTGGTGGGCACTAAGCCTAACTTTACATACAGAGCTCCTTAACCTTCGATCCTTAATGGTATATAAATAGGGTTCAGCTTTAAAACATCCTTTATACAAGTTATTGACAACATGGAACTGCGTCCTATTAGACATATCACCTACCATGTTAGTTTTAAATCCTACATCTCTTGTCCACTTCAGCTTATATAATGAAACGATGGACGTTTGTACTTTCTTAATGAGAGTATTTTTGGGAATATTAGTCACCCATGGAGATAAATGTGATATACCAAGGCAATTCAGAACCGCCTCGACTGAACCTACCCATGATATATTGCCACTAGAGTGAAGAGACAGAAAGCTTATATGCTTCCGAAACCAAGCTATCATCTTCTAGATTACGTAATCTAATCCAAAATTTTATCATAGATATAATAATATCAAATGAAATGGGGAATCTCCCCATGTCACCACGTACAGCGGCATTAGATGTTTTGGAATGTACACCTAGAGCATACTTACAAAATCTAAGATGTAACTTCTCAGAATACATGTTTTCAAGGACATCAAATAAATAATCAGAGCCTTTGTTCAGACATTTTTTTGCATTAATACATCCCCAAACATCTGATCCATATAACAGAATGGGTTTTATAGTATGATCAAATACGTGACAACAAGTACGTATGTCCGGTACAGAAGAACCGAAGCATTTAGACAGATGAAAAAAGGCTTTCAATCCCTTCTTGTACAAATAATCTTGAGCTAAAGTAAAGGAGCCAGATTGAGTAAAAGTGGTACCAAGGTAAGTATATGACTGAACTTGATCAAGTGATTTGCCACCATACACTATGTCACAGTGAACAGTTCTACCAGACTTGGTCATAACCAAAGTCTTACTTTTATCATAATTGATAGTTAGATCCCATTTCTGACAGTATTCGTGACCTTGTTTACACTATGTTGTAAACGTTCAGAACTTTCAGATATTAATACTAGATCATCGGCGAACAATAAACAGTTAAGGGGAGTAGTAGTTAATGATACTGGCTCACATGAAGCATCAAAAATATCTGTTATGTCATGTAAGAAAACTTTAAATAAGGAGGGACTCAAGTTGTCCCCCTGTTTCACGCCGACATTTGACACAAATGACTCAGTAAGGGTATTGCCCACTTTAACCTGTAGTTCAACTTGGGAATACATACTTCTAATAATGCGGAATAAATGACCAGTTATTCCAACATCGATAAGTTTATACAGCAAACCTGCATGACTAACAGTGTCGAATGCTTTAAAGCAGGTGTAGAGGGGTTTAGACAACTGTGCATTATATTTGTCAACCAATGTTTTCAATACAAATGTATGATCTGTTGTCCGTTTACCAGGGCAGAAGCCTATCTGTTCTCTTGGAATAATACCATTATTGACTAAATAACAATCTAACCTGTTGTTAAGTACAGAGTTAAAAGTTTTATCAATACAACTAGTTATGGCAATGCCCCTAAAATTACCAGGGTCATACAAGTTCCCCTTCCTATGTATTGGGATAATGTAACCACACGACCAGGACTTGGGATAAACAGAATTAGAATAAATAAGATTGAATAGCTTTAGGTAGTAATGCGGTCTGGCCATATTTGAGCATTTCGTTCATGATACTATCTAAACCAACTGCCTTGTTGTTTTTAACTTTATTAATTGCAGCCAATACTTCATTGGGAGTTATTCTATTATCTACTTCTGAAAAAGAGATCATCTCTGGGTTGATATAGAAGATATCTACAGAGCTCTTAGACTTATTCAAATTGGTAAAATGATCATTCCATTCAAAAGGGGAAATATTTTCAGCTTTATCGGTTGAACTGCCATTCTTCAGATTATCTAGTAACTGCCAATATTCTCTAGGATTACTCTCTTGGAGATCATTAAGTCGAGTAATCAAGTCCTCTTTATAAGACCTTCTCTTCTTCTTTTTTAGCTTTCGAAAATACTTGAGATGAGTAAAAAAAGATGATCGTACATGTTGATCTCTAGGATAACGACGCATAAGCTGTGCCTTATGATTTAAATCACGCTGCATTTTGGAAAGTGACTGATTATACCACTTTGGCTTCGAATTTCGTTTCTTTTTTAAGATACATACTTTCTTACATAGAGAGTTATTAGCAGCTGATGTAATAATTGTATTAAGATGAGTGACTGCCTGTGTAACATCGCTAGAATAATCATTAGTAAGAAAACTATTCAACTGACCTTGTATATCATGTGATGACAACATTGAAAGAAATGTATCAGCAGAGCTATTCACATCCCAGACATATTTCGGGGGCATTAGTAGTACATTGTTAACAGTGGATTGACTTGTAGCATAACCACATCGAATATTAATAGACACTGAACAATGATCGGATAAATGAGGTATCAATGCATTAACTTGAAAAAATCTAACAGATTTGTTGGCCAACATTACATCAGTAACTAAAACATATTCAACTGCACTACAGCCCTTTGGTTCAAAACAAGTGTATCTTCCAATGCTATCCCCCAGAAATCTACCATTAACAATTCTGAGTTGACAGCGCAAACATAGACCCAGGAGTTGTCTCCCTCTACCATTGACTACATCATCTTGATTATATCTTAAAGGCGGTGGAGTGTCACATATATAACTGTCCAAATCCATATGATCATCATAATCATTATCAATATAGTCTACCATACTACCTGTTCGAGCATTAAAGTCTCCTCGTAATAGGACTTGGCCTAACTGGGCATATTTCACAACATAATTGTACAGATCATTCATGTAATCTTTCTCAGTACGTTTAGAATATGTCGAATTCTTTGGAGGCATATAGCAAGCAGCAATATAGGTATTCTCTGACAGACCAAAGAAACGTTTGTCCAATTTAAACCAAATGAATTCGTCAGTTTTATCAACAATACATATTCCATCCTTAAGGTCATCCTTGTATATAAGGGCAATACCACCAGAATATTTAGTGGCTTTTTGGCCCGTGGCCTATGAAAATGTTGAATTCTGTAACCAGGTAATGAAAGTGAAACTTCTGAACCACAATGGGTCTCCGATAAACATGCTATATCACATCTGCTGATTTCATGTAAGAAATCCTTATCATTAAGTTTGTTTACTTCTCGAGTAATTAATCCTTCGATATTCCAAAAGCAGATATTAAGTACACGTTTCATTAACATACTGCAGGAAAATAACGTACATGACAAGCAAAAACTTATTCACTTAACATTTGAACCATGCTATATACATGTACTGTCAAATTATTCAATCTGAACAATCTGAACAATTCTTCCGTTTTGTGAATGCATTGATACATACACGACAACTAATTATTATATAATAGCATGGTACAATTTCTTGCAAAAGGTAAAAAAATCCGCGCAAAAACGTTTTAGTATAAACAACAAAAATGGCGTCCACTTGTGAAATACCCCGTACGAGGAAAACATTTCTATTGTAGCGCCATCTATACACTCTGGACGCAAGGAAGACAACTCTCACTGGGAATCACATACGCCTGACCGCGGAAGTTATCTTCCCAGATTCGAAACGTTTATGAACAGGCCCGAATTTGCCCTTTAGTTTCTTCAAAGTAAATTGATATCTCTAAGCATATTCTGTGACATTAGGTCTGGGTCACAGGTCACGCCTCTTGATTTATTAATAGGCCTCCAGATCCCTTTTAGTTCATTGACATCGGACATCTTAAATTGTTTCAAAATCGGAACACATCTAAGCTAACAATTGTGGAACTATTTGCTGCGTTATATTCTACAAAAACAGCTATTGAAGTATGCCAACCGTTTGAGCGAGATAACGTACATTCAATAGTTTTGCCGCTATTCTCAAAGGTCATTCACCCAAATTTGCAAATTGACGCAATTCTGGTCACGGATTCTCCTTAAAGTTATCATCACTAGACTCGGAGGCCAATCACGCTCAAACTTCACATACACATTGGACACGTCAAAAACTAGTGCATGATGAAAATTTGTTCTTACTTGTTGAATGATTCTACGCCAACCGCCATCTTGAGTTTCGTCAGAAACGTTACACATCTTGTTCTAACCCCTACTCCGTTGGAACCAATAATGCAATCAGCAAGAAATTTGCTACACATAATCAGTGTATCGGGATCTCTGAAAAGTCAATAAGAGAAATTACTCCGTAAAACAAAATGGCTACCAGAGGCCAATCACAATGACCAGATTTTCAAGTAACTGATTTGAACGGGGAAAGTAACGAAATATATGTTATATGATATGGCAATCATAAATATGCGACACATGTCTGATATATATGTGAAGTTTGACCATGATCAACCAAACGGTTGCTGAGATTTAGCTATCATAAAATCACCGAGAAGAATAAAAGCGCATTTCAAGCCCTATTGACCTTGCTGCCCTATGCACCGAGGATAGTATAATAACAGTATATTGACTCGCATTTGGTAGTATGAACGCGGATTTCGAGCCCTATTGACCTTGTGGCACAATGCGCAGAGGATAATATAGTAACAGTATATTAACTCACATTTAGTAGTATAGAAGCGCATTTCGAGCCCTATTGACCTTGCGGTGCAATGCGCAGAGGATAGTATAGAAACAGTATATTGACTCGCATTTAGTAGTATAAAAGCGCATTTCGAACCCTATTGACCTTGCGGCGCAATGCGCAGAATATAGTATAGTAACAGTATATTGACTCACATTAGTACTATAAAAGCACATTTCGAGGCCTATTGACCTTGTGGCGCATTGCACAGAGGATAGTATATTAACAGTATATTGACTCAAATTTAGTAGTATAAAAGCGCATTTCGAACCCTATTGACCTTGCGGCGCAAGACGCAGAAGATAGTATAGTAACAGTATATTGATTCAGATTTAGTAGTATAAAAGCGCATTCAGCAGCGATATACTCCGTTTGCAAATAAAATCTTCTAAACTCTACTCCTCTGGAATCAATGAAGCAATCAACACGAAAATTGGCACACATAATCAATGGATCAGGACCTCTTAACCTATTATTTGAAAAGTTGTTGCGTTAAACAAAATGGCCGCCATCGTCGGATTTTTAAGTAACGGATTTGAAGAGGGAATGTAACGAAAAACATGCTCAGGAATTAGAATTAGTATTAATTGAACTGAATATACAAACTGTCTATCAGGATTGTCTAAATCGGCCGACCCATAGCTGCTTGCAGCTTTAGTTATAGTCTGTAATGGTAATCCTGGATCTGGTTCTGAAGGAGATGTTGCGATAAGGCGAAATTTAGGCCTATACGTGGTGCGGTTGAAATCGAAAAAATAAAATGTCATACAAATAATTGTTTCAATGTAACCGCAAGAGAAAATATATTTACACAATAAATGAAAATTCTAGCTCGATTGTGTTATGATTATATTTATGTCATGGAATTGAAATTCACAGCATGTGCTGTTTCGCGAGAAAAGGATCTAACTCGAGTCATTCAAACACGAAATCATTTAGGCACGGCGGACCAAAACGCCATTTTAATTGATGTGCGGTGGCATTATATGTCACCTGCTGAAAAATCGTTTTGGTCCGAGGGGTCTTTCGTGTCTAAATGTGTGTTTAAATGACGCGATTCAAATCCCTTTCTAACGAAATAGCACATGCTGTGGATTTCAAATTCATGTCATAACTACAATCATAACGCATATATTATGTACATGTATTTCCTCTTGCCGTTACATTAAAACATAATTATCATTAGGACATTTTTTTTTCGATTTCAACCGCACCACGTACATAGGCCAAAATGCCGCCTTATCGCACTATGATCAGGCGATGTAGAATCGGCCATACACGATTAACTCAGGAATATTTACTAAAAAAAGAGCCAGTCCCAAGGTGTATTCCATGCCATGAAGATCTCACGGTGAAACATATTCTTATCGAATGCATAGATTTTAAGATTGTAAGAGATGCTTTTTATCGATCGACTACTTTGGAAGATCTTTTTAGTCGGATGAGGGAGGATTGGATCATGGGTTATTTGTAATTTTGCATCTTACGTTTCATTGTATTTACCTTTTATCTGGTTCATGGCATTATGAATTCAAAACCTTGCCCCTCACCGAAATTGTCCAAAATGACCTAACCGAGCCATTTGATGTAGCGCGCTGAGCGATAGTACATTTACCTGTAAATTATTTTTTTCTCATTGAGGACTTATTATATACATTACCGTATGAATAGAATAGTTAATTGTCAGAAGGAAGGACATTTTCTAATAAAATCCTGAAATGACGAAAAATGTTTTGGGGTAATGTCTTGATATCATCAGCTCATTTGTACAGGAAGACAGAAATAACACATAATAATATGTAAGAAATGTGCAAGAAACTTTGGATTTAGGACACTTCTGGAAACCACCCCCTGGACTATGGGGAGAGGAAACGAGATCGCGTTTTAGCTTCACTGGGCCATCCGTCCTCTACCCGGCGTCGCCAGAGTTAGCCTGCATCGCGGATATGTTTTGTTAATATGTGATGGTATGCCTAATAAAGCTTTTTTCCAATCCAAAACCAGGAATCCAAAGATTTAGATCTAGATGCTGAAAAACTAGCATCGGAAGTATGATTGATCATAATGTGTATGCACTTGACCATTGAAACTGCAAGTGCCAGTGGCTCATGTTTATACGAGACTGAGACATCGACGTTTACATCGCCGTCGCCGCTCGACTTCGTGGATATTTCTGTACTCGAACTGAACAAATATTCAAACTTTCGGTCGAATCGTCTCCTCCCGTTTCCGACACATTTTCTCTCAACTTCAACATTTTCCTGACGCTGCCCTAAAGCACAACTGATGTCACGAACAGCGCCAAATGTTGGAAAAGCAAGGGGAGATGAGCGATGGGTGTTTTATTAAGATTTCGAACACAACTCCGGGAGCAGATTTATATTCGCAACTCTAGAGCAAACTATGCTTCTCAAGTTCAGAATAAATCGTCAAATGACATTTTCTCAATAGCACTGCGACATAAGAAGAAAGGATTGCAGATCGAAAAACAGTTGTAGTTCACCTTTGAACACAGTGAGCGTTCCAAAACTAACACTTGGGCAATACATATAAATATAAATCTGAAGGCCGACCAGAAGATAGTCCTGTCTGCTTTGGAACAGTACGTTATTTATTGGTCTAAGCGACAAAAAATTGAACCTACAATACTCGCTGATTGGCTGGACCTCACGAAGAGCAAGGTTGTTGAAACAATCCGCCATATTGACAGAAGTACCCTTCGAGAAACCTCAATTCGCAAGAAGTTCTATCAAATCTCCAGAGTAAATTCGTCATATTCCCAGCAGACAAAGCTCGAAATAATATATTATTCATATGTAAATATTACTATTACCAAGTGCTGGTTGAAGAATTGAGTGTAAACATATCGTCATCAAATACGTGTACTTACTCCCAAACTGCATTTACTCTGGAAGATTTATTTAACAAGCACAAAACGTTTCTCAGGGAAAGAGATATTTGTCTTCCAACCAAACATATCGATATACCAAAAGTAAGCATATTTCAACCCTGTTGACGAAGGCCCTTCAGGAGGTGAAAGTATTTTGGGAAAGGAATTGCGCCACTATTTCCAAAAACTCTGGCGTTGAATGTATGTGGATATTGAACAACTCAAAATGTCTTACGAAAGAACTTGATGCTAAAGATACCGTACAGATATGTATCCACATGGGATTTCTCGACTCTCTATACTACAATCCCTCATCAGGACCTTATTGATCATCTTAGTTCATTGACAGTATCTGTGTTCAACTGATCGTAGATATATTAATGTCGGAAGCCATGCATAAAGCATTCCTTATCTCTACTACATACAAGAGATTCATTCATGGGATGTTTCCTTGTTTATAGAGTTGCTTATTTTCCCATTAAAAATATCTATGTGAAATTTGGCAACACAATATATCAACAGCATATAGATATTCCAATGGGTACTAATTGTGCACCCCTGTTGGCTGACCTGTATCTGTTCTCTTACGAGTACGACTATATCCAGGCGCTGTCAAATACCGACCCATTCAAAGCCTGTTCCTTCTCATTCACCAAACGCTAAATAGACGATCTTCTCGCTGTGGATAATCGCTATATAAATGACGCAGTGAATGATTATCCACCTTCACTTGATTTGAAGGAAACTACAGATAGACCGCCCTACAGGCACATCATAGTTAGATCTATATCTCTATAAAATGAAGCGGACCTTCTCTCTCGTCGACTGTATAACAAAAGAGATGATTACAATTTCGACATCGTAAACTATCCCTTTATGGACAGTAATATTTCAGTGGGACCTGCATATGGCGTATACATATCACACCTAGTAGCATTTGCTACATCCTGTGTTAAATGTGACGATTTTAATCAACGTCACAAAACATTGTTGCAGAAAGTTATAAAACAGGGCTACACCACAAAGCGCCTCCACCCAAAGTTTCTCAATTTTGGCGATACATATCGCATGCTGATAGCAAAATACGAACGTAGCGTGCAAGATCTATGGCGTTATGTTTCGTAACTTGTGTCTGATTCGGCTTAACCCGGGGCTAGGGGACGTATGAATCCATGTACTTCAAGATCCCCAAGGTACTCATATGAACAGTCACAATCAAAGCATGACTGAGATACATCATTCTTTAGATGACGACTTTACAACGAATACGTATTATGGATTAATAATTCTGATCAGCCATACGGATTTGATATTTTTGGAACATCATGATGTCTTGTCGGCATCATTGAAAACGCTTGACCGCTTCTTTCTTGCAGGAAAAAAGTTTTTGGATTATGGACGCGGATATTCTCTAATGGACGACGGCTGAATTATGAATGACAGACCAGACGCTTGTAATCAGGAAGATGGAAGGAAATTTCTGAGCTGAAGAAATTCTGAAGGCACTAAACTCTCCAAGAAACGCCAGGCTTAAAAGGATATACGACGGAATTCTTGGAATTGTTCTGTTTATATGACACTTATACTATTATTGTCGACAAGATCTTCAGCTTGTTTCTGGTGGATGCTCGTCACTGTTCCGTAC
>JAVTVY010006469.1:0-41159 GCA_036873755.1 Hanleya hanleyi
TGATTGAATGTTAATCTGGGAGTGATTGAATGTTAATATGTGGTGATTGAATGTTAAGGCCCATTTCCACAGCACGTGTCGCGACAACCACAACTGCAAAGCACAACTACATATGCAGTTTGGCGCATTTCCACAGCACGCATTATGACAGCGACATTCCCGCCATTTCAGCCATTCAACAGGAGGGATTCCCCTCAACGTTGCCGGGCTAATGATTTCTATCCCTGATTGGCCAATAGTTCAGCGACAACGCGTTGAAATAGCCCTGGTTCTAATTCTGTCGCACGTCAAAAATGTGGTTCTGATGACGCCGCGACTGACGCGTGCTGTGAGTACTGCACCACTGAATAACATGAGGGCTATTTTTTATGATGTGGTTGTCGCTACGAAAACGCGTGCTGTGGAAATGGGCCTTCAATCTGGAAGTGATTGAATGTTAATCTGGGAATGATTGGATGTTAATCTGGGGGTGATTGAATGTTAATATGTGGTGATTGAATGTTAATCTGGAAGTGACTGGATGTTAATCTGGGGGTGATTGAATGTTAATCTGGGGGCGATTGAATGTTAATCTGGGAGTGATTGGATGATTATCTGGGGTGATTGAATGTTTATCTGGGGGTGATTGGGTGATTATCTGGGGTGATTGAATGATTATTTGGGAGTGATTGAATGTTAATCTGGGGTAATTGAATGTTGATCTGGAGGTTATTAAATGTTAATTTGGGGTTGATTGAATGTTTATCTGGGGTAATTGAATGTTTATCTAGAGGTGATTAAATGTTGATCTGGAGGTGGTTAAATGTTAATCGGGATGTGATTGAATGTTAATCTGGAGGTGGTTAAATGTTAATCTGGAGGTGATTGAGTGTTAATCTGGGGTGATTGAATGAAACTTATCTGGAGGTTATTAAATGTTAATTTGGGGTTTATTGAATGTTTATCTGGGGTAATTGAATGTTTATCTAGAGGTTATTAAATGTTGATCTGGAGGTGGTTAAATGTTAATCTGGATGTGATTAAATGTTAATTTGGGGTTGATTGAATGTTTATCTGGGGTAATTGAATGTTTATCTAGAGGTGATTAAATGTTGATCTGGAGGTGGTTAAATGTTAATCGGGATGTGATTGAATGTTAATCTGGAGGTGGTTAAATGTTAATCTGGAGGTGATTGAGTGATAATCTGGGGTGATTGAATGAAACTTATCTGGAGGTTATTAAATGTCAATTTGGCGTTTATTGAATGTTTATCTGGGGTAATTGAATGTTTATCTAGAGGTTCTTAAATGTTGATCTGGAGGTGGTTAAATGTTAATCTGGATGTGATTGAGTGTTAATCTGGGGTGATTGAATGTTTATCTGGAGGTTATTAAATGTTAATTTGGGGTTGATTGAATGTTTATCTGGGGTAATTGAATGTTTATCTAGAGGTGATTAAATGTTGATCTGGAGGTGGTTAAATGTTAATCTGGGGGTGATTGAATTTTTATCTGGAGGTTATTGAAAGTTTATCTGGAGGTTATTGTTCTCCGCCACGAAGTGGTGGGAGGACTTGGAAATGCTAGCCGTCCGTCCTTCTGTCCGTCCGTCTGTCCCACATCTTGTGAACGCGATATCTTGAGAACAAGTCGATCAATCGACTTCAAACTTGAGAAGGTGCTTCACATCAGTTAGACGGCCATTGGTATTGATTTTCACTGAGGTACGTAATCCAAGATGGCCGCCATCGACCATATTGGATTCTGTCCGTCCCACATCTTGTGAACGCGATATCTCAAGAACAATTCGACCGATTGACTTCAAACTTGAGAAGGTGCTTCACATCAGTTAGACGGCCATTGGTATTGATTTTCACTGAAGTACGTAATCCAAGATGGCCGCCATCGACCATATTGGATTCTGTTCGTCCCACATCTTGTGAACGCGATATCTCAAGAACAATTCCACCAATCAACTTCAAGCTTGGGAAGGTTCTTCACATCAGTTAGACGGCCATTGGTATTGATTTTCACTGAGGTACGTAATCCAAGATGGCTGCCATTGACCATATTGGATTCTGTCCATCCCACATCTTGTGAGCGCGATATCTCGACAACAGTTTGACCAATCCACTTCAAACTTGATAATATGCTTCGCATCAGTTAAACGGCCATTGGTTTTGATTTTCACTGAGATACGTAATCCAATATGGCTGCCATAGACCATATTGGATTCACTCCGTTCCACATCTTGTTAACACGATATCTCAAAAACAAATCAACCAATCGACTTCAAACTTGGGAAGGTTTTTCACATCAGTTAGATGGCCATTGGTATTGGTTTTCACTGAGGTACATAATCCAAGATGGCTGCCATCGACCATATTGGATTCTGTCCATCCCACATCTTGTGAACGCGATATCTCAAGAACAGTTCGACCAATCGACTTCAAACTTGAGAATGTGCTTCACATCAATTAGACGGCCATTGGTATTGATTTTCACTGAGGTACATAATCCAAGATGGCTGCCATTGATGATATTTGATTCCATCCGTCTCGGATCTTGTGAACGTGATATCTCGACAACAATTTGACCATTCAACTTCAAACTCGAGACGGTGCTTCACATCAGTTAGACAGCGATTGGTATTGATTTTCATTGAGGTAGTATGTAATCCAAGCTGGCTGCCATTGACCATCTTGGATTTCACTCACCCATATTGTACCCATCTGTGTTGTGAACGCGATATCTTGATCTATTCCACTTATCGATTTATAAACCTCACCATCCACAAATCCATATACAACTGCAGACTTACATTCCAGTGTTACACTACCCATTACTGCTTCCCAAACGTCCTCAAATTGTCTCAACAATTCCAGATGAACGTCTCTTTCCACATACACATATCAACTTTCCAAGTTATATTTAAGGAGATATTGGAAGCGTATATGCTGTATGCTCTCAAACAGGCTACTTGGCGGAGGACCTGCTAGCTACTCAGCTTGTTGAATGTTAATTTGGGGTTGATTGAATGTTTATCTGGGGTAATTGAATGTTTATCTGGAGGTGATTAAATGTTGATTCTAGCATTAAATGTTAATCAGTATCTGGATGTGATTGAATGTTAATCTGGAGGTGATTAAATGTTAATGTGGATGTGATTGAATGTTAATCTGGAGGTGGTTAAATGTTAATCTGGAGGTGGTTAAATGTTAATTTGGAGGTGATTGAATGTTAATCTGGAGGTGTAATTGATTGTTTATCTGGGGGTGACAATGTTTATCTGGGCATTATTGATTGTTAATCTGGGGGTGATTGAATGTTTTGAAGCAAATACTATTTTTTTATTGGTCACTTTACACGTGAACTCTTCCAAGAATATCTGAAAGGTACTATGTATGTATGCACAATATAAATCTGTTAGATAAAACGTCAATCCAGGCCACTTTCACCTTCTTTCACCTGTGTTTGTCCTATATTTATCTTGCATTCATGAAAACACAAATATAGTTTACATGTACACCTACCACCTTGTAATTGACACTGATACATCTATCAACATTCCTGTGTTTTACCTTAAGGCTTGAATATCACCTTTAGTTTTAACCCTACATTCTCAGGAAAGACATTCTTGTCTACACAGTGTCTGTGAACCCCTTACATACATATTGACAACATTGTCCCTTGGGTTCAATACGACATCTACCGGCATACTTTCCCACCTTTATCAGTGTCCCTCTATGTCTGTTAGATTACATTTTTGACATGTCGTTGAAGTACATGTACTACATTCTACAATTTAATAAATCAAGTTCGTCCTCAACTGTACTGATCAGATGTCAGAATGATTAAAAGGTTTTCAGGTGTATTGATGGGACAGGTACATGTACGTTGCACCTGAGTGGTGTAAATCACACTCCGTTCTAGGTATTTAACCAAGATGGTAAATAACCATAGATCTAGACGTAACGCTATGAAAAATTTGTATGAAATGCTCAGCGATATACTATGAGATCCCATAATCATGTGATAATAAGCCAATCACGACAAGTTCTGCCTTTCACTTTGACAGTGATTGACATTTAGTTCACGGATATAAAAATCTTCGCAAAGCAGGATCTTTAGATATTCTCTACACACCTAAAAACAAAGCCAGACTTTTCGTCGGGAGTAAACCCTTTAATGTTAACTGACACTGTCTGGAAATGATGCCATATTTGGATACAGTAAGTTTTCCGATAATGTTTTGCTTATTGGTCCATGTGCTACCGTCTGCAATTACTGTGGGCATGATTTTTAACTTATTTCACCAAGCTATCCACTTTATTGGCTAACTAATGTCGGAATTCGCACAGGATTTATACAGTGCTGAAGTCGGATGTACATATAATATTCCACAATATTATATTTATTAGAGTGTCTTCCTATATAAATTGTAATGAGATAAAACTCAACTGCACATTCCCCGGTCACGTGGGTGTATATTGCCCGCTGAAACTGCATATTCCACCCCGCATGGAATATACACCAAATGGAGATAATTACAACAGAGGTAGCCCCGTTCTCCGTCTGGCTCGCGTTGCTAACAGTCGATCACGGAGCAGTTCGTCAAGCTGATTTTAGCTGCATTTACAGCAGAAATAAAGTTTTGCCCCATCTAATTGTAAGTAGAATCGTACACAAGCACATTATTGGAGTAACTAACAAACGTCATCGAACAACTATACGTGCATGTGTTGTGAGATTTACACGATAGTAGTGATGCAGCTCCGAATCAGTGGAATCTCATGCATGATAAATTATGTTGCAGGCGATTGCGCACTGAAAACAACCAACTCAGAAGGATTGCGCTCTTGCAAAATAAAACACCAAACAATATTTTGCTCGAGAGATAATAGATTGGCACAGAGTTAATTTGATAAATATAATAATGAAATTATTGCCTTGTTGTGAAGGGAATATGCAGTTTTGTTGCCCCTCGGCTGTGCATATTGCCCTCGCCTGTGGCTCGGGCAATATGCACATCCTCGGGGGCAACAAAACTGCATATTCCCCTCACAACAAGGCAATATTTTCATAGTATTATATCTGAGTTTACTGAGATTGATCACACTCGTGAAATTTCAAACTGACATTGTGATATCGCACTCCTTCAGGAGATAACATGGGGAGAATAACACTACTCGGAATGAAAGACCCCGGTTTGTGGGAGTGCAAGCTCACCTCACACCAATTACCACATACCAAGATTTCATCCTCATTCTCGCATGTCTCTACATGTATTTATACAGCACATTCATCATGTCCATCATGTAACTTAGTTTCATTTTTCCTGTTCATTGAACATGTTAACATGTTGAGGCCTTGCAGTGCATTTCAAGACAGGAAGATTCCAGGGAAACCTTTTCCATCCTTTCAATCTCCCTCTGTACAGGTTCACTTGGGAAGATATTGCTGCCTATTGTTGTGTACGGCTTCATCAACGTGATCAATGAGAAAATTACCGTCAATCCCATCAAAGCATGCGGAAGATGAATAAGTGTGCTACAGAAATATGACTATGTTTATAACAGTAGGGATCAACGGGTGGATATTGATTTTAATGCCTAGTGAATTGGAGACTTGCAAGGAGTTTTTACAAGATTATTATCATGGCAATAATTCATGCTCCGTACTGAGCGAATGTATTTCTGCAATACATGTACTTGTGCCAGTATATTTTCATGCATCTACCTGTATTTTCATGAGTGGGAAGATTGGTGAAAATTAAATGCCAGCAAAAATGAAATCGTGATATATTCCAGTCAAGGGTTTTTCTGAGTAAGACATGATGGGTCTATCTATCTTGATGAAGTCACATGTAGTTTCTGTGTAGGGTACATGTAAGCCTACTGGCATGACTGGGTACAGGGAATCTATAGACCTGTGCAAATTATTGTTGTAATTTACCGACTATTTGAAAAAAAAAAGAAGAGATTTCATCCAATACCCTGTTCAACACTTCCATACACACACACACACACACACTTCCCTGCCCAGATACACATGCACCTGCAATCATATGAAACTGGCCGATCAGAACGCATACAGTAGGGCTATGGAAATTTCGATGATTTGAATCTCCAAACTCAAATTCCAGCTGGGTGGAAACATTTGTAACGAGGTTTATACATCGACTGAAAAGTCCTTAAAACTCCTGTAATTTAATTGCTAACCTGGAAAGTCCTGGAAAGTCCTGGAAAACGCTTCGAAATAAAGTTAACCTCCTGGAAACTCCTGGAAGAACTGCACTTTTGTCTTCTGAGAGAACCAGCGATCTGATGCCACACGTTTAATACGGTGCCAAAATTTGTTCCTGAACTTCGTATGTAATTTGCTCATCTTCGTTTTGAGTGTATTTTAGTGAAGACTCTCAGAAAATTAAAGTTATTCACCTGAAAAGTCCTGGAAAACTCCTGAAATGTTTTTTTGCTGTATTAGTGTATGGGCCCTGTAAAACTAAAAGTATTCATTTAATTTGACACCCAGCATGCCCAGAATGTTGTGTATGACTTTCGAGTTTCGTGCTGTCCCTTCAGCCTTCAGTGAGGGCTAGTGCACGTACTTATTATCAAACTGTTAAAACATGTATACACACAATTACCAGCTACATCCTTCATGCTTGGTCAGGCACACTTCACATGCTTCACGGTCTAGTGATATTTATCACTCGTAACGAGTTCAATATTTACACGTTAATTATGATGTACCTCGCTGAAATGGAATAGTTATAAGCTGTTTATGTTAATAAATATTGCATGTATATTTTTTTTCACTTGTTCGATTAATTTCAGATTAGTCATTTAAGTGCATTTGTGCTGTACATGTACATACATGTATGTAGGCATGACATATATATTACCCCTGTACAAATTCATTTTCTATGTTCTTATGAATTCACAAGTTTAATTCAGTCAAACTTAAGAACTGCCTGAGGGACAATTATTTTTGTTATCACTTTGGTTTGCTAAGCCGAAATTAAAAAGTTGTTTCTTTGGGGTAACCCTACCTATCCACCAAAAAGGCCCCTACCCAAAACTTTTAATTGTATTTATTTTTTCCTTTATTCGTCTATAGGTGTCTTTGCTGAAACTTTCTTAAAAAGAAATTGTTTTTCATGAAACTACATTGTACATGTGTGTAAAGCAGAAATAAAAATATTTCCAGTTTGTCACATCTATCTCTATTCTCATGACATGCATGAAGCAACATTGACATTATGTATGTAATCACGAAAAAAGGTTCAAATAAAAAAATCATAATGAAATAACCTACCGACCCATAAGTTGTACATGTAACAAGGTCATGTTACCCCAAACAAACAACTTTTTAATTTTGGCCTATGCACGAGTGGATTGTTCCATTCCTGTACACATGTTCACCATTTCTCTAGAAGATGAGGAATGTTATAAGAGTTCACAAGTTTTAATGTTCTGAATTTAACATTTTTTTTTTATGATTTGCCTGTCATACATCATTTTATTCATGGAAAATTTATGACCTTTGTTTTTTACCTGTGATATATTCTATTGTGGTCATTTTATCTCCATCTTCACGCACCATCACTCACATCACGCGTGTATACATATACTCCCCTTGGCCGAAAGTGACACATTGTTTAGTCTTCAAAATATGGTTTGATGATGTCATGTCTTCATACATGTACATATTTTGCAATCCATATTTGGAGTGTCAATAGAAGAGTATATCCAAGTCACATACACAGTTGGGCAGGTGAGTTGGAAGCATCGATCAACCTTTTACATGTACATCATCAGCTCTACAATAACCAGTTGTTACTTGATCAGCTGTTGCATCGATCAGCTAAACATTGATCAGCTGTTACTTTGATCAACTGTTACATCGATCAACTGTTACACCGATCAGCTGTTACATGTACTTGATCAACTGTTACACCGATCAGCTGTTACATGTACTTGATCAACTGCTACATCGATCAGCTGTTACATTTACTTTGATCAACTGTTACATCGTTCAACTGAACATCGATCAGCTTTTACTTTGATCAACTGTTACATGTACTTGATCAACTGCTACATTGATCAGCTGTTACATGTACTTTGATCAGCTGTTACATCAGTCAACTGAGCATCGATCAGCTTTTACTTTGATCAACTGTTACATGTACTTGATCAGCTGCTACATCGACCAGCTGTTACATGTACTTTGATCAGCTGTTACATCGGTCAACTGAACATCGATCAGCTTTTACTTGATCAGCTTTTACTTGATCAACTGTTACATGTACTTGATCAACTGCTACATCGATCAGCTGTTACATGTACTTTGATCAGCTGTTACATCGGTCAACTGAACATCGATCAGCTTTTACTTGATCAACTGTTACATGTACTTGATCAGCTGTTACATCAGTCAACTGAACATCGGTAAGATGTTACTTTGATCAACTGTTACATCGATCAACTGAACATTGATCAGCTTTGACTTGATCAGCTGTTGCATGTACTTGATCAACTGTTACATCGATCAGCTGTTACATGTACTTTGATCAGCTGTTACATCAGTCAACTGAACATCGATAAGATGTTACTTTGATCAACTGTTACATGGATCAACTGAACATTGATCAGCTTTTACTTTAATCAGCTGTTACATTGATCGACTGAACATCAATCAGCTGTTACTTGATCAACTGCTACATGTACATCGATCGGCTGTTACTTTGATCAGCTGTTGCATCGATCAACTATTATGTCAATCAACTGTTAGTGTTACATCGATCAGCCCAAAATTGATTAGCTGTTACATCGATCGCTGAAAATCGGTCAACTGTTACATCAATAAGCTGAACATTAATCAGCTGTACTTACATCGATCAGCAGTTACATTGATCACTTGTGTTACTTGATCAGCTGTTACACTGATTCAGCTGTTCAAACATTGATCAGCTAGCTGTTACATTGATCAACTGTTACGTCGATCAACTGTTTCACCGATCGTGTGTAAATGCAATGGCAGCTTAAAGTTACTCATCCTTGTAATATAATTGTAAGCAGTTATAGGCAGGTACATCTATGTAATGCCACTAATGGTTGCATATATATATATATATATTTAAGGGCAGATTGCATGCAGATAAATTCATGCAGCACTTGTCATGCCTGACTCAGAAATTTGTGACAATAATAACTTAATGCACCTCAAAAGACTTTGCTTTTATATATGTGACTGTGAGATCAATCTGACTCGCTCCTGGTATAATGTGTATTTTAAGGTGAGCATGTCTTCTTGTCAAAGCCAATTCATCAGGCCTTCCATTTACACTGATCTACACAGGCTCTGTCAGTGCTTATCATGAGTTTCCAACACCGGCAGTTTTGAAAAATGTGTCCATGAGGGAACTGGAGTGAATACGTGAGCATATTGAGCTGAATTATCCCGTTATCCCTCGGACAACTCTGGCTAAATGTTTGCAACAAGCACAACAGAGTAGTCTCCCTTAGAAAAATGGCAACCACAAGCGACGGTCATGGAAATCCTTAGTCTTGATTAGAAGTTCCAGACTTGAAATAAACAGTTGCATGTTAGTATGATTACATGTACATGTGTAGTCTGTGATAGGTCTACAGATGCTACATGTAAGCTTACATATGGTCTTACTACATCCATCACTGTTTTTCACTGCCATCAACATATCGGCAACAAGGGCACATTTAGCGTTAGTGTGATTATTTTATTTTTACAAATGGATTGGGGGTGATTGAATTATTACAACTTCTGATCGTATTTTTCTTCAAAAATTGTGGGTAATCAAAAACTTACCATACAAATATTAAGTCCTGTGTTGTTTACAGGCTAAGTAGGCCTAGGCCATCCTTAATAATAAGTTTGTTGTGCGTAAACCCGACCGAGTGTCCAACAATCCGGTAATTACCATACCCCAAGGTTTATAAATGCCAAGGACCAGTCCATCTAGTATCTTCCCTTATCATGTGCTTATGGCAGCACACTGTCTGGAGCACGGCAACATCAGAAGATACCCTACTAGTGTGGCGTCTGATTTGACTGAGCCAACCAAAATGCCCCTATACCCTTACATGTACTGTCCCCTTCAAAGCACTATGAAGAGATCTTAGGATTGGTTGATGCTCACGTTAATGCAAGCTGGTTAGATCCTACAAGCGACCTATCCAAACTGGGGAGCAGATAGGATTTAATTTTAATTTAATAGACTGACGTATCCACCTGATAAAAAGTTTAAGTGCTGATCTGCCCTGTTAAACTACATGTACCAGGCCTATCAAATCAACCTGGTCATGAATGCTGGTGCGATTGCAAGGCCTGATTCATATCCTGCATTCTGCATTGGGCTGTGTTCAAGGATGTGTGCCAATTGTCCTGAAACCTGATGATGTAGGCCCTCTACATCCATGACAATAAAATCCCACAGTTTCTATCCCTTGATGCAATGCAGGCCCCCAACATCCATGACAAATAAATGGGTGGTGGGGATCTTTATACAATTCAATTAACCTGCCACCTCTCTCATGTACAATGTAACAAATACTAACATGACATCAACTTAATTGTCAGTCCCTGGACTGGCACAGTCAGAAGAGCAAGCTAATAATTTGGTGTATCAGGTTACATATGGGACTTCACGCCTTGTGGCACATGTACATGTACTTGCGTTGACATTGGCAATTTAATTGGTTTCGTGTTACATTTAGCGATGTTAGATTTCTGGATTAGTGTTCATGTGTCCTGCAGATGAATGAATCACGTGATTGAGAGAGATACAATACGTCATCAGGGTTCCTGAATATGTACAAATAACGGTAAAGACATTTTTTTTACATTTGGTTCATTTTACATTTCACAGCCAGAGATTTGCTGGAAATGCCAGATGATTAAACATTTTATAGGTTTTACATGTACCCCTCGGCCAAAGGGTATTGTCGTTGTCATGTACGTCCGTCCAGGGTTAGGTTAACCCGTGCAGTGCACATCCATATGCTCGTGGCCCAGAACCCTATTGAATCTGGACCCGATTGGTTGGAAACTTTGGCGGCCATCTTTAATTTATGCGAAACCATCACAGCTTTCTCATTACCAAGATATCTTTAGAATGACTTACCCTAGTCACACCAACTTGCAGTGCACATCCATATGCTCGTGACCCAGATTCCTAGTGAATCTGGACCCGATTGGGTGGAAACTTTGGCGGCCATCTTTAATTTATGCGAAACCATGAATCTTGTGTATCTAGGGTACTATTTTGCTGTTCAGTGTGAAACTTGGTACTGATCATCGATGCATCAAGAAACTTCAAAGGAATGACCAAACCAGTTTCTCTGATTTGTTGGAAACCTTGGCGGCCGCCATCTTTAATTTATGGTAAATCTTTAATGATGTATATCTTGGATACATGTACCATTTAAGTGTTCTATACAAAACTTGGTATACAGCAACGATGTGCAAATGTATCAAGGAACTTGCAATAAATAACCACATCAGTTCCTTTGAGTGGCGGGAAGGATGGGCGGCCATCTTTAATTTATGCAAAATCATTAAGGATCTCTATCTCTGATACCGTTCAAGTTCTCGATGTAAAATTTGGTATACATCATTGATGTATCAAGTGACTTACGATAACTGACAGTTCTGGTTTCTCTGATTGGGCGTAAACCTTGGTGGCCATCTTTAATTTATGCAAAATTTTTAATGATGTTTGTCTCTGATACCATTTCAGTGTTCGATACGAAACTTGCTATACACGATCGATGTATCAGGAGACTTGCATGAATGAACACATCAGTTTCTCTGAGTGGTGGAAAGGATGGGCAGCCATCTTTAATTTATGCAAAATCATTATGATCTCTATCTCTGATACCGTGCAAATGCTCGACGTAAAATTCGGTATACATCATCGATGCATCAAGAGACTTATGTAATGAATACCGGTTTCTCTGATTGGATGGAAACCTTAGGGGTCATTTCTAATTGCAAAATTTCCCTGCATATTTGTCACTTGACTGCTTGGTGTTCCTGACATCTTGGTTCCAATTGAATACATTATAAATGGCTGGAGCAGTCTTTCGTTTCTGTAAATCAGAGGAGTGCTATAAATCACACTCCTAAAATGAGTGAGTCGAGTGATCACACTCCTGAAATTACTATCCTAGCACTTCAGGCCGGGGTCCAGGGGCCGCCTAGGCCCCTTAAGCTCAGAGGTCCTAGATTCCTGGAAATGCATCCTGAGCCATTTCCAGCAAATAAATCTGCAAATTCTCCCTGACATTTTTGTCCTCATTTAAATTATGTTTTTTTTTAATTCATGGAGATTCCAATTGCAATTATCTGAAGTTATATAGAACAGACATATGCCCCCTTGTCTACACTGTCTGTCCAGTCATGCTTTGTGCTATTATGACAAATAAATTCCACAGCAGCAAACCTTTACAGAGCTCGGCAATATCATTACATGTATGTTAAAATGATACAGCATTTTCCAGACGGAACCTCGGATATGAAGTGATTTTCTTAAGAAATTCTTTATGGACGACAACTTGCTTTGGAACATCAAGTCTGATAATAAGATCAAATCAAAACTTGTGCAAAATGAATACCTAAAAAAAATCTTTCGATCGTGACGTTTGTTTCAAACAGTGTATTAAAAGTTCATTGCAACGCACGCAAATCAAAACATGGCGCCTGCTAACACCGGCGGGTAAAACAAAAATTTACTCGGATCTTAGTACGGAATAATCTTTCCGGTTCAGCTATGATTTCGCTGCTAGGTTTTATCGAACAGACTGATATATTCATGAATATATATTAGGGCTTTCGAAAACAAGATATTTGAATAGTCGTTGGCGATATATTCAACATCTACTTCAAACATCACATCAAAGGGACGATCGGACTCTCTGACTTCGCTGCTAGAATTACGATTTTGTATTTCCCCAAATAGTCAAGGAATGTACCGCCGAACCCAGAAGATTTCCTATTTTCGTTTCTTGAATGCGTGATGAATTATCGATTTGGATTTTCAAAAAAAATACGCATTGGGGTTTGGGGAGCAGGACTTGTCTAGGTGCGCGATCAATCGCGCGCCTTGAAATGAAATTAGGCGAGCGATCGCTCGCCTCAAAAACGAATGACTGTGGAGCTCAGAGCAGAGGGATTTTCAGATGCACAGCTTCGTATTCTCTATTGTGATACATGTATGTCTAGTTTGGCAAAGATAACTGCTTTAAAAGATAAAATTTTCAAATCTGAAAATGAATTTGTTCTTGCCGTTATCATTGCAAATGCAGTTTGAAGGTTAATAATTTTCAAACAACACAGTATTTAATAAAAATAATCTTTCTGTTGGATACTATTCTGTAAAATATATGAGAATATAAAGTCCTGTTCATTTCACATATCTTGACAAGTGAAAAATATTACAATATCAGGAAAGTTTTTTGAAGAAATTTAGCACAAGAAATGTCATACAGAGGGCACCACTGCCATTGTTAAAAGTACCAGGGTGTGGGCAGCCATGTTTCCTCCAGCCTTGTGGCAACAGAGCACACGTTTTCTACAAATTTGAAAAAAGTCTGTGTCGCACTTATTGTCTTGTCTTCACCGTTTAAGTGAGGTAGGTCAGTTTGAAAGCTACTTATGATTGTTACCAAACCAAGCACAAGAAATCTAAAAGTGTATACTAAGAAAAATTCACCATGAAAGACACACTAATCCAGTTCAGCCTGCCTCATGGTGACATAATGTCTGTATCATTAATATTCAAACTTGTCTTTACCATTATAAAATACCATAACGGTAAAGACAAGAATATAATGGTAAGAACAAAAAAAATTCTTTGCCAACTAACACAGTTATTGAGAAAATTGAAGTGATATTCTGATAATAAATTTTCTTAGAACTTGAAAAACAGCAAAAGAATGTTTGGCAAGAGGCAGCTTGACTTGCATTAAGAAAATAAAAATAACTGGTTGGTTAAAAGAATATGGTCTTAAATTCAACATCTTTTCCATAAATGTTTTCACCATCACCTGACAATAACATGAATTAGAATGGATAAAAACTTTTCTAGTCATTTTTTGGGGTTAAATACAGTGACTCTAGCTTGGTTGACCAGAAAACAGTCTTTTGTGGCCTACATGTATAAGGTCTTGAATAATTTCATTTGGTAGCCAAGCTGCATTTTAGATTTGTCTTTACCATTACAATGTATTTGTACATTTTCATGAAAATGGCCCATACATGTGTATACTATATGCACATCTGATACTCTCTGGTTCTAAAGGTCTGACCATGGAGTTGATTAGGAGTTGGTTAAATCTTAATAAAATCCATCGACTGAGGTCAGGTCTGCTTAACAAATCTGGTAAAGGGTCCTCCAGGTTTCATTGTATGGTATTGAAGTCAATTATTATACCAAATTTTTATTTTGTGACATCCCCAAATCTTTCCACGAACCTCTGAGTGAGTTTTATCACATCTACCAGTTCCATCATGAGGTCTGTCAGCACCTTTTGGTGTTTGTACTGTCTCAATATATATATAGTCCATGCGTATGTTTTGAGAATAGGAATCCACGAATCTTTCGCCATAAGCCATGCTGCAAACAGTGATCATGTGAAATATGATCATGTGAAAGATGATCATATGATCATGTGAAAGATGATCACAGGGATTATGTGAAAGCTGATCACAGGAATCATGTGAACGATGATCACATGATCATGTGAAAGATGATCATGTGAAAGATGATCACAGTGATCATGTGAATGATAATCACAGGAATTATGTGAAAGATGATCACAGGGATCATGTGAAAGATGATCACAGGGATCATGTGAGAGATGATCACAGGGATCATATGATCACATGATCATGTGAAAGATGACCACAGTGATCATGTGATCACAGGGATCATGTGAAAGATGACCACAGTGATCATGTGATCACAGGGATCATGTGAAAGATGATCACAGGGATCATGTGAAAGATGATCACAGGGATCATGATCACATGATCATGTGAAAGATGACCACAGTGATCATGTGATCACAGGGATCATGTGGAAGATGATCACAGGGATCATGATCACATGATCATGTGAAAGATGACCACAGTGATCATGTGATCACAGGGATCATGTGGAAGATGATCACAGGGATTATGTGAAAGATGATCACAGGGATCATGTAAAAGATGATCACAGGGATCATGTGAAAGATGATCATGTGGAAGATGATCACAGGGATTATGTGAAAGATAATCACAGGAATTATGTGAAAGATGATCACAGGGATCATGTGAAAGATGATCACAGGGATCATGTGAAAGATGATCACAGGGATCATATGATCACATGATCATGTGAAAGATGACCACAGTGATCATGTGATCACAGGGATCATGTGAAAGATGATCACAGGGATCATGTGAAAGATGATCACATGATCATGTGAAAGATGATCACAGTGATCATGTGATCACAGGGATCATGTGAAAGATGATCACAGGGATCATGTGAAAGATGACCACAGGTATCATGTGAAAGATGATCACAGTGATCATGTGAAAGATGATCACAGTGATCATGTGAAGGATGATCATATGAAAGATGATCACAGATCATGTGAAAGATGATCACTGTGATCATGTGAAAGATGATCACTGTGATCATGTGAAAGATGATCACAGGGATCATGTGAAAGATGATCACAGGGATCATGTGAAAGATGATCACAGGGATCATGTGAAAGCTGATCACAGGGATCCTGTAAAAGATGATCACAGGGATCATGTGAAAGATGATCACATGATCATGTGAAAGATGATCACAGTGATCATGTGATCACAGGGATCATGTGAAAGATGATCACAGGGATCATGTGATCACAGGGATCATGTGAAAGATGACCACAGGGATCATGTGAAAGATGATCACAGTGATCATGTGAAAGATGATCACAGTGATCATGTGAAGGATGATCACAGATCATGTGAAAGATGATCACAGATCATGTGAAAGATGATCATGTGAAAGATGATCACAGATCATGTGAAAGATGATCATAGTGATCATGTGAAAGATGATCACTGTGATCATGTGAAAGATGATCACTGTGATCATGTGAAAGATGATCACTGTGATCATGTGAAAGATGATCATGTGAAAGATGATCACAGGGATCATGTGAAAGATGATCACAATATCATGTGAAAGATGATCACTGTGATTATGTGAAAGATGATCACAGAGATCATGTGAAAGATGATCACATAATCATGTGAAAGATGATCACTGTAATCATGTGAAAGATGATCACAGTGATCACATGAAAGATGATAACAGTGATCACATGAAAGATGATCACTGTGATCATGCGAAAGATGATCACTGTAATCATGTGAAAGATGACCAGAGACCATGTGAAAGATGATCACTGTAATCATGTGAAAGATGATCACAGTGATCACATGAAAGATGATCATAGTGATCACATGAAAGATGATCACTGTAATCATGTGAAAGATGACCACAGAGACCATGTGAAAGACGATCACTGTGATCATGTGAAAGATGATCACTGTGATCATGTGAAAGATGATCATGTGAAAGATGATCACAGGGATCATGTGAAAGATGATCACAATATCATGTGAAAGATGATCACTGTGATTATGTGAAAGATGATCACTGTAATCATGTGAAAGATGACCACAGAGATCATGTGAAAGATGATCACATAATCATGTGAAAGATGATCACTGTAATCATGTGAAAGATGATCACAGTGATCACATGAAAGATGATCACTGTGATCATGCGACAGATGATCACTGTAATCATGTGAAAGATGACCACAGAGACCATGTGAAAGATGATCACTGTAATCATGTGAAAGATGATCACAGTGATCACATGAAAGATGATCATAGTGATCACATGAAAGATGATCACTGTAATCATGTGAAAGATGACCACAGAGACCATGTGAAAGATGATCACTGTGATCATGTGAAAGATGATCAGAGGGATAATGTGAAAGATGATCACATGATCACAATATTGACCCTGAGCAATTTGCCTGACAAATACGTCCTCTGCATCAGATGGGTCCGAGAGTGAAAATTATTGACTCATCGCTGGCTAAAATTTGACCAGTGTAATACCAGAGCCTTCTTCATGAATATTCAAGAGGTATACATGTACATGTATAATACAGAACAATGTCGGATGTAATATTGTACCAAAAAGAAAAAAAAGTCTCAAGCCATAGCGAATGTGTGAGGAGTAGATATAGGTTTGCAAGTCAAAATTGTGTGATATGCCCATTGCTGAGAATGGTGTGTTTGCCAGCCAGTGAAGATCGAGCTTAATTCTACTTGTTCAGAGCTAGGAATTTGTAGATCTCATTTGATACAAGGAGAACTGAATACATGTAAATGTACAATGTAGTTGTTGTTGAGTGGATATCATTACATGGATACATGTATATACATACACAGAACATTGAATTATTCAGGAGTTTATCATTCATCGATCACATATATCACGTTTTCTATCGCCATTGAATGATACTTGATACTTTTCGGAACTTCCTGATACTGTATGTGATACAGACCATGATGTCAGTTCATTCTCTAGCACAGGTAAAGGTCAATATGGAGATATTGGTTTCCATAGCAACCCTCCAATCAGCACTGATCAGCAAACAATGCAAATTACAGACAACCTTTGAAGTGATGCAGACAAATTAGGATAATACCGAAATCACGATAAAATACAATGTATCACTGACTGAGTCTTTCAGTTCTTCCTAAGTTTACCCTCGAAGCATGTAAAGCGGGCATTTTAGATCTATGTAGATCTAACAATACTGATTCATGTATGTAGGACATGCAGGAGTACATATACATGCAGCATTTATAGTTATTGATTTCTAATTGGTTCTGATCATGTTGTTATTGTATCGATGCAGAGAGCTTGTCTACATTTAGATGAGTCTACATGTACAGTATATGTTTATGTTTTGTTCATTTGCTGTTGAACTTTCCCATGGGTATACGCTTCTCGTATTATGTTACTCGCACTAATTCATACAAGGAAGTGATTTTCCTGTCAGAATTTATTTGCCATAAATTATAGTGGGATTATGATCCTATATCCATTATCGTGTCAATTGTTCAGCTCCAGGTGTTGCGATATTGATGACTGGCCCAAACTGGTCAATAAAATACTGGGTGTCATTTCTATTACATATGATACATGTAATACAAAATGCTCAAATTCTCCACATGTACATGTAGTGAAACCTGTGACCCATGAGTTCAGGCCAAAAAACTATTTGTCTGTTTCCAATATAAATGCCACTGACCCAAAATATTTTATGGATTTTTTTGGTAAAATACACTGAAAAATTTGTTTCTCAATTTGGTTCAAACTGTACATGATATTCACTAGAAAAAAAAACGTTACTCTAATTTTTTAGTCCGCAGCTGGAAACAACCATTGTGTGTGTGTGTTTTTTTTTGCCTCAGTCCATTGTGTTGAAATCTGTATTTGTACAGCGCGAATAACAATGTATGACAAAACCCACATAAAATAGACATGTAATAACTACAGTAGTAAAAGAAAACTACAAAATTATATGTGAAGGTACCTTTTAATTTGAATTTGATTTCAAACAATTAAGCTCAATTTTGTCACTAGAAAAGTTTGATTGACTGCAACTTTCTATTCTGAGGAAAAAGATTTCGCACTTTGTTTTCAAATTTATATTGCAGCCATTGAGCCATATACATGTACATGTATGATAATCAGTGAGGAAGGTCAACTTGAAACACAGATCAAAACACACATGACCTAATTAAAGTTCAACCTGTTACTGCATGGGAATAACGGGAAAATTAATTGATCCGCAATTAACAGTATGATTATAAATAGGATTGGTACTGTAATGTTATAATATTCATGATTGATTATCATAGTTCTGGGGAGAGTTCTTTTTTAACATTAACAATGTTAACTAAATGCTGCTGTTTTGCTATTAAAGACAAGTTGAAGTGTCTGTCGAACATTTTGGCTTACTTATTCCACTGTTTTCTTGTGGATTTCAAAGTAAACTTGAACACGAAACAGGGATTATTCAGCTGTGTGTCTTGTTAGCCAATAGATGCCAGTCGTCGTTTCCTTTGGTTTATTGTAAAGCTGGGGGAGATTATGCTGTAATGTAGGATCTACCTCAAGTCCTTGTGCCAATATTATATCCCTGGCCAAACGTTGGGTTTCATCACTCAATTTTGTCTGTGGACTGCATTTTGAGGATCTGTCTCTACAGAGTTGTCTCCCCTGTAATAACTGTTTTGTATTTTCACAATGTACATGTATGCTGTGTTAATACCACTTCTAGACTGACATGAATGAAAAAATGACAGAATTTGGTACATTGTACCCTTTATAAGAGAATATGCCAGCAGTGGAAATTAGTTACATTATTTCTCGAACTCGTAGGGCATCATTATTTTTTTTTTTTTCTGATGAAGATCGATACTTTGCCACATCACCTTGTATAATTAGCAGTCAGTCTCTTAGGCCTGATCATTATATGTATCAGGGTGAGAAATAGTCCTTTGCCAAGTTGCCCGTAGTATTCCTTCAAATTTTATTTTGGGCAATCAAATTCTTCTTGCATAGCCATGCATTTGAATGTGCTGGTTGCCCGTGCTTGCTCATGGGCAACTAGAAATTGTTTTCCTATTTCATACCCTGCTGTATTGATAAATCATTGCTCCAAATTGGGGCTTCTCTAGAAAATAGAATTACAGTGAAACCTTCATAAATCGGTGAAGCTTGAGACCAAATTATAGTGTCGATTTTGACATGGTTCTTATAAAATTTGAAGACAGAAAAACTAAGGGATTCGCTATCAAAGCACTTAAAGCCCCAACTTTTTATCTGATGATTCAAAAAATGCTTCATGGAAAAATATCAGTTAAAAAATCAGCATAAAGAGAATTTTTTAATCTAGAAGTAATTTCAATTGCAATTTCCAATGTCCGCTGTCACATATATGTGAGCAGCATACATACATAAAATTAATATAGAAGTCATACATTCAGATAGTTTATCAGTCTATCTCAATTGTGTAGTATAGATTTGCTCATAGTACTGTGCAGAAATTTGATTTCTTGTGACATTAGGCACAGACATGACAGAAAGGATGACCTGCAGCTGCATCCAATTTTACATCTGTATGATCTTTTCCTGCGAACAGCAGGACTTCACTTTGAGTGGGCAGTGTCGAGGCTGTAACCACTTTATATGGTATGAACAACATCGTTAATGGGCATTCCCAGTATAGTTCAAGTTAATCCCTGGACAGTGCTGTCGGGCCTTTATGGCAGCGGGCAGTGCACCGACACCTGGCTGTCTGCTTGAGCTCTGCTTCGTCATTCCGAGGCAGAGTCCAAGCCCTATGTCTTTAACCCAGAATATATTTTTAATCGAAATAACTTGTATATATTCGACTTCAGGTTCTCAGAAATATCAGAAATGTAAGCTTGTTTGTCCTTTCTTGAAATGGTGGGAATATTTTATCAATTATCATATTTACACCAGTTAAATCAATAGCTGAAAAACCAGCTCCATGTTATAAACATAGGAGAAGATCATGAGAACAACCCGAAGCTCATGGTGGCCCACATGCTTTGGGCAACATGCTTCATCGCTGACCCCGGGGCAAGACAGCATTGTCCAATGGTTAATGTGGGAAGCTGCCATTGCGAACCCAGTCAAATAAAATTGCAGCAGAGATTTGAGCACATCGGTCATTTAAGACAAAGTGACCTGAATATTCGCGATTTCCAATAATGCAATAGTGCAAATGGTCGGCCATTGTTCCATATGCTAACATGTGAAGTCGCATTGAAAAGCCATATCTTCTCTTACATGAACTATATCCCAAGATTTGCCTGGGCCTGTTACAGTGGACTGGTTGGTAACCTCCTTGACCTTCCCAATATTGGTTTGCACCCAGACATGCCAGAGGTTCATGTTGCTTCAATGCATTTTGCTGAGAAGCAACAGGAACTTGATAATGACTGTCTGTGTCTTGTGCGCTGTCCTCAGTCTTTTATAGGGTGGATGGAGGGTGTCTGGTTTCATGCTGCTTCAAAGATTTCTTCTTTGAAGTAGCAGGAACGCAACTGGGCTGGGTGGTGCTTACTGTAGTTGGTTCGTTGTGATATAGCTGAAATATTGTTGAAAGCGACGTTAAATTCTATTCACTCACCCTGCATCCAGAGGTTCATTAATCCAATCTACATGTAGATGTGGATTAACCTTCTCTGTACCGTATCGGTACAATTGTACCAATGAAAATATACATGCAGTTCAATGATTGCTTGTCATTGGCATACAAAAATAAAGACGTTTTAATATTTTCATCATCATATATCTTGTTCATTATCCAATTTACATGTTGCTGTACATGTATAGCCAAGCTATTTATCATTATCCAAGCAGTATGATAGTGCTTGTTACAGCCAAAGTCACTAATGCCGAATCAAAGACTGTTAGTTTTTCTTCAGTGAGCACCACTGATACATATAACAGGTCTGTGTTAGAATCCCTGTAGCTGCTCATCATGCTCATAGCGTAAATCTACTTTTCATAGCAGAATAGGTCGTGTGAATGCCCGCGGCACAGTGTGAAATTTTAAATAAAACTGTCCACCACAGTTTTATTATCCGCCTAATGTCATTCAGTCTACTTGTTTGTATGTGCATTCTGGAATCTATAAGCATTTTATCCAGGTCCATTAACTAAACGTATTGATTAGTTTCTAGCCTGTTTATGATAAACTAACACCTGACATACAGGACTACTTACCTGTACATTTACCTGCATGGTGCATTGATTTAATCTACCCCACCCATTGCATAATTATATATGACAACTCAATGTACACTCAAACCATCTCTCCAGTTGACAACTCAATGAGCACTTGAAAATTGAGAACCCGGGAGTGGTATTATACATGTAAATGTATTACTAAAAGCTGAACAGTGCATTTTCTAACACATTTTTTAATGGGCGAGGCCTAATTTACTGTTTGTTCATGTCAAATGGTCAGTGTTTCATGACTGTCTTGTACATGTATTGCTTTTCTGTAGGTGCTGTGAAGACTCAGATTGTGTACATGTATACATGCATGTACATGTATATAGAGACCTATACTTTTGCAATGAACAAAACATCCAAACAGTTTCCTGGATTTACATGTACATGTAGCTGTAAATTAATTTATTGATTAAAATAACTCATCTGTGATAAAAATTGTAAACAAACCTACATACATGTATATATAACTGTGAACTACATCAAAGTTCAAGGTAATCCAATTACATGTACATTGTAACATACATGTGCAATGTATGTACATGCCTTTAATTGTCTGTCAGTTTTCACTCTCACTCTCCATCTCTCTCCCAATGTTTTCTTCAGAAGTGCACCAAATCACTCCCCTGGCGAGTGATATTGCAGAATGAGGAATCTTGTAATACTGAAACAAAACAGGTTCCAGGAGAGTGATCGGCAGCTCTCCTAATCTTTACAAGCATTACTTGTACATGTATGCATCATTGTCAATTATATTTCAACCTGTACATGAAACGGGCTCTATGCCCAAGGATTATCTCCCTTGAATTTTAATTTTCATGAGAGCAGCAGGAGGTTAATTGGATCGGGATGGGTGTTTTGTGATGTCTCTTTACTCAACTGTCGATTGTGAAGTCAGTTGAACACAGTGTGGGATGTTGTGCCAGAGAAAACATTTAATGTTGTTGTTGTTGTTCCTACATGTATCTTGCAGAAGAACGTCAAACATGTCAAAATATCCAGGATGACCCGGGACTTGGATGGAATTTAGGAAACTCCGTAGATGAAAATATTATATATATATATACATAAAATAATAAATTTTGCTTCTTTTTGTTCTTTCAGGAATGGAATGTTTTTGGGCCATGATTGACGAAAGCTGCTGGTCGGAATTTTTTCGGAGCATGTGATGTATTTTGCTTACTGTTCAGGTAGCCTTGCACATGCCGAGTATATACGTTGTGGGATGCTGAATATCTACTCCTCATCATGCTGAATATCTACTCCTCATCATGCTGAATATTTACTCATCTTGCTGAATATCTACTCCTCATCATGCTGAATATCTACTCCTCATCATGCTGAATATCTGCTCCTTGTGCTGAATATCTACTACTCATCATGCTGAATATCTACTCCTCATCATGCTGAATATCTGCTCCTTGTGCTGAATATCTACTACTCATCATGCTGAATATCTGCTCATCATGGTGAATATCTGCTCCTCATCATGCTGAATATCTACTTCCAAGTATACTCCCAGTGTGTGGTGTCCACATAGCCAGCCACCATCATGCTGAATATCTACTCCCAGTACTCCAAGGAGATTGATTTCCGGCGTCTTCAGGACCCCACAGAGTTATGGGACTTGAAGGAGATGATCGGAGAAGGCACATACGGGGTTGTCTATGAGGGGGTCAACAAACAAACAGGTACAATTTCTAACTGGCTGATGTCATTAGGATTTTAGAACCATGCTACTATTAAACCAAAACTGCAATATGGAAATTTAAATTTCTGGTCATGATACAATGTAGTTGGTATTAAATTGTTCCATTAAAGTAAAATTGTACAGTTCGATAAAGTAGTGAATGGTAAAGAAATGACCCAATGTTGGTCAACATGTTTTGACTCAATGTTGGTCCTCTTTTGACCCAATGTTGGCCCCCTTTTGACCCAATGTTGATCCTGTTTTGACCCAATGTTGGTCCTGTTTTAATCTGAAGTTGACCCTGTTTTGACCTAATGTTGATACTGTTTTGACTCAATGTTAACCCTGTTTGACCTGAGGTGGACCCAATGTTGGTTCTGGTTTTGACCCAATTTTGTCCCTGTTATAACCCAATGTTGGACCTGTTTTGACTCTGTTTGCCGTTTTGACCTGTGTGCCCTATTGCCTTATTTCTTAGAATTCTTTGAAGAAATTATCCAACAAAATATATTTATGGATAGTCATTCCAAATAACTGAAGCAAATGAAGACTACCGGTACTGAAAATAAAGTGAAAGCTGTGATAGATGTAACCTTATGTCACTTTTACAGTAGGGCTATGACCGATAAGTCATCGTATTTGCCTAATTTTGAGTATGATATCTGGCTTGTACAATCTGGTCAATGAGCTGGTATTGACCTGGAATCTGATATGATTGAACTACAGCCTTATAACCATTAGGGAAACTAATCACCATTCAAGCAATGCAATGTAGCAGGTTGATTCTGAGAGTTGGGAATTGACCAACAGGACAAGCCCCTGCTGTCCTACACATGCACTCCACAAATTACATAGGGTTAAATCAAACTGATCAGGCCAGATAGGGTTAAAATCAAATTGCTCAGGCCAGATAGGTTTAAATCAAATTGCTCCGGTCAAATAGGGTTAAAATCAAATTGCTCCGGTCAAATAGGGTTAAAATCAAATTGCTCCGGTCAAATAGGGTTAAAATCAAATTGCTCCGGTCAAATAGGGTTAAAATCAAATTGCTCCAGCCAGATAGGTTCAAATTGCACAGAGCAGATTAGGCTGTATCAAGTTGCTCAGACCAGATAGGGTAGTATCAAATTGTCCAGACCTAATAGGGTGGAATCAAATTGCCAAGACCAGTTAGGATGGTACCAAATTTCCCAGACCAGATAGGATAGTATCAAATTGCACAGAGCAGATTGGGTTTTATCATATTGCCCAGACCATATAGGGTGGGATCAGAGTGCCCAGAATAAGGTGGATCAAATTGCCCAGACCAAATTGGGTTGTATCAAATTTCCCTGGCCAGATAGGGATAAATTAAATTTCCCAAACCAGATGGGTGGAATCAAATTGTCCAGACCAGAAAAGGGAAATCATGATTGAGCTATGTTGATCCTCAGTAGAACTCTTACTTTAAAGATAAGATACACATGTACATGTACTTTAGTACTGGATGAAGCAAGTCGATAAGAACAGTTAAATTAATCATTATAATAATGCCAACTAATGACAGCAAATTAGAATTCTTAATGTTACATTTGTGTCCAATCATTTGTTGCCTTAAATACATGGGTAGTGAACAGACTTATTGAGAAGGTGTTGTTCTCAAAACATGTTATTAATTATGTACAAATTACAATTTGGAATATCAGATTATGAGTGGAAAGAAAAATAAGGTGTTGGGAACTTCACCATCAGGGGATCTATGTTAGGCGATTATTTAATTAAGGGTTTCTGTGCTTCTGATGGATATAGACCTGTGCATGTATTTTACCTATACATAGACATTGATCATGTTGATAGAGCGCATGGTTGGGTGGGCACGGGTTCCTGTTGCTTCAATGCACGGGTTCCTGTTGCTTCAATGCATTTTGTTGAGAAGCAACAGGAACTTGATAATGTGATGTCTAGCACTATAATATCACTTGTCTTTATTGCACCATGTAAGCGTCCTGTCTGTGTCTTGTGTGCTGTTCTCAGTGTTTTATAGGGTGGATGGAAGTTGTCTGATTCCATGCTGCTTCAAAGATTTCTTCTTTGAAGTAGCAGGGACGCAATTTTGGCTGGGTGGTGCTTAGTTGGTTTGTCCCGAAATAAAAACTGAAATATTGTTGAAAGCGACGTTAAATTCTATTCACTCACTCACTCACTCACCCCTCCACAAAGATACTGACAGTTGACATGACTAATCACCCAAACTGTGCACAAATCTGGTTTGATGTACATGTACCGTCCTGCATGCAGTCTCATCCATCAGTTTTGATCATAATCAAGGGGAATAACTGAATGGGATACTTCACATTCATTGTATGGAGTCACTTCCCTTGGTTGTGATTGAACTGGCACTTGAAAAATATAAGAGAGTGGCAAATCTCTCGCTGAAAGTTACCTAGAGGGAGTGATTTCTATCTTCAAGAATTATATGGATCACCATGCTTATATGCAACGCATACATGTATATCCTGCATTATGAGTGGCCTTAGCTAAGATTCATAGCGTCTCCCTTCCCTCACCGCTATGCCGCTGACAAATACATTACCCTGGTGGTAACTCGAACATCTCCATGGCGCACTTATTATTACCTTTGCGCCCTATTGGACCTTCATTAACTTGAGAAAATGGGCCGCCATGAACAAAAACACAGAAATAGCAGACTAGCTGGCCCTTCGTTGGTCATATATTAATTACAGACGTATAAACTATCCCTATGGAGCCTCAAAATCACCTGAAATCGAGGGTCAAGAAGATGGGCATTTCCGTCATTAGGCCTAAAAAAAAAATCCTGTGTTTCCGGTAACATGCATCAGAAAAAATAGGGTAGGTAGGTAGGGATTTTTTTTTTTTTTTTTGAATTATTTTTTAAATGGGGGCTAATGGAATAAGCATTATTTTATGCTGTTCTTTGTACTACACAACCAGAAAGAGTTCCATTTTGAACTAATGACATTTATGCATAAATGTTTATGAATTAAATATTGTGTAAATATATACATCAGTGTTTGGGTTAATTATTTCTCTCCTGTGAAATAAGACCATGGCCTAAAAAAATTGAGCTACATGTAAATCATGGTCATTTTGGATTTAGGTGGGTAAGCTAAAAAAAACAAATCTATTCCTCTACTCTAGTTGATGTGAACCCAATACCCAAGTTTGCGAGAATGTTTTGTTCTTGAGATATAATCATAATGTCCAAAAGATTTGGAGTTAATGGCCCATGGCCTCAACCAGAATCTTCTTGAGTTTTTACTGATTTACTTGCTAGATAAAAAGAAATTAAAAAATCCAGCGTTTTATGTACATGTAAGGACAACACATCACCATAGGCTACCATGTTATCAGGGCCAGGATGACAATATCTAATCTGTACAGTATAACATGCTGTCTTGCCGCCGTGATGTCAGAAAAAAAATAAAAAAATCACCCATCTAATTGAGAACTGCTCTCTTCATATGGTACTCTGGGGATATAATTACTATAGTTGAGTTGATACATGTATACTGTGTGAAATTTTAATGTTTTACGAAAAATTCAGTTCGAAATCTCGGCAAAAACGTATAGAATAGATCGTCTACGGCACTGGCTGCCTGCAGTGCCCCATGCAGAACATGTGCTGCGTGGCCGTGGTTCAGCGTAGGCCTATCATAAACCCACTTCAAGTCGCGTTATGAAACTGCCACGAAAAGGCAGCAGTTGGTAGTATTCCTTCGTCCCCATTTGTCTTTACTTATATCAGGAGACCAGGAGAACGCCCAATTTGTCTTTACTTATCAGGAGAACGAGCATCAATCGATCGAATTCAATAATGGCAAAATCGTCGGACAGTCGTCTTTCTGCATTATGTTGTGGTTGTTGCTTCGCGGGAGTTCGCTGGAGAATCGGGAAACCTCGCGCCAGCAGTAATCGCACTATGGGTGATGGAGTCCGATTTCGTGGATTCCCAGAAAGCAAAAAAAACATGGCGCTGGTTATGAACAAGGCGGACGAGAGATGCCGGACGAGGATGGTTTTGAAATAAACGCAAGGCTATGAGGCTATGTCGATCAAAAGGCTATCCAAGCATTGGCCCGCCTATATTATTGGATATATATTGTAACTTGGTCCGTCTCAATCTCCCGTCTACTCTTCTTTGGCCATTTGCGAGAATTACCAGTCAGAAAAAAATAAAAAAAATATTAGGGTCGGCAGAAAAATCTAGGGTCGGTCGGGTTACCGGAAACACAGGTCTTTTTTTTTTTTTTACGCCTTATTGACCCCGTGTATACAGGGGATGATGATCACAACTTCGATTATGGTATTTTTATTCATGGCGGCCCATTTTCTCAAGTTAATGAAGTTCCAATAGGGTACAAAGGTAATAATAAGTGCGCCATGGAGATGTTCGAGTTACCACCAGAGAAATGTATTTGTCGTCGGCATAGCGGTGAGGGAAGAGAGACGCTATGAATCTTAGCTAGAGTGGCCTGTGTTTAGCCAATGTCAACGACGTCCCATGATAGAAATATTGATAAAAACGCACAGTGACTGTTGACTTTTGAGATGCTCAGTTGGACAATGTATTTTGTTACATGTTCTTGTCCCTTGGTTTAACTCAGTTAAAGATGTAATCAACCTCAAAATTGGAGAAATTTTTCAACTCTCGGCTGCATTGTTTTCAACATAGAAGCATGCTTCTAAAGACGTGATAGAATACGACAACAATGGAGGTCAATATACACTGTGAAGTCATAAATATCGTTCAGAGAAATTTGAAAAATTCCCCCTGATTCGTTGAATTTCAGTCTCGCCATAAACATGCACAGCCACAACATCTGGAATAGTGATGACTTTAGTTCTATGACACTACACATTATGATGTCAAACAAGCAGTGATGACGCCTGCTTTCAATATTAATGTTGCACTGTGATGGCCTAATGGTTAGAGTGTTGGCCTGGTAAGCAGTAGGTACTGGGTTCAATCCCAGGCCGGGTCATACCAAAGACTTAAAAATGGAACTTGTTGCTTCCTCGCTTACACTCAGCATTAAGAGGATAGAACAAGGACTGGTTCGCTGTGTGATCGATCAGTATAATGTGACTGGGTGAGGTGTCCTGTCTGCCTATGGCATGATATTCCAGTGGGACAGCACTATAAAATAGCAGCATTAGATCTGCTCTGTTACAAGTAGGTACCCCCGCCCCTCCCCATCCCTTCCCCGTCATGATTCAGCTGAAAAAAATGTTGAAAGCGACGTTAACCCTATTCACTCACTCACTCACCTGTAATGTTGCAATGTTGACAGTCAAGCCACACAGTGCATAGCACTGTGGCTGTTGAAAAAAAAAGAAAATGAGATGCCATGTCATTTGATTTTGATGATCATTTTCTCGAGTTGAAATTGATGTGGCCATAAAGACTTCTTTCTGTTACATGTGTAACTCTCACAGAGTTTTATAAAACTTGATACATTCTAGATTTAAGATGGATTACACCTTTAATTTGGTGTAGTCTACATACACTGAATTGTCACTGAGACCTGTTGAACCACAGATTCATTGAAATGTGATCCATTCGAAACTTTGTATAATCTACCAGTTCTAGATTGACAGAGCTGCTTTCCAAAATCAGGGGAAGTCACTCTTGAGAGAAACATGGCCATCACAGAGTTAAATACATCTGTATTGTACTGAAACAGATAGGGGAGCATCATTTAATAGACTCTCCACCCCTTGTTTTTTTCAGGGATGCCGGTAGCAGTGAAGATAATGGAGTCCGTCCATGAAGTCATAGAGGAAATAGAGGAGGAATACTTGATACTACGTGACCTAGGACAACACGCTAACATGCCTAGGTTCTATGGTCTCTATCTCAAATGTGACCCAAAAGATGAGGATCAAGTCTGGCTAGTTATGGAGGTAAGTACACGAGTGGGATATCTCTTTACTACGTATTGATGTGTATGTAACCTAGGACAACACACTAACATGCCTAGGTTCTATGGTCCCTACCTCAAATGTGACCTCCTAGATGAGGATCAAGTCTGGCTAGTTATGGAGGTGAGTACATTATAGAGGAGGATATCTCTTTACTACATATCATGCATACAGGTGTGTATGTGTCCAGATTCTATGGTGTCAAATGTGACCCTCAAGTCTGGATAGTTTATGGAGGTGGGTACAGTATTAGTTTAGAGGGGGATATCTCTTCGCTACATACAGGTTTGTATGTGACCTAGGACAGCACGTTCAATTGCCTAGGTTCCGTGATTTCTACTTCAAATGTGACCCTAATGACATGAATGAGGATCAAGTCTGGCTAGTTTCTGTAGGTGGGTACATACAGTATAGTATAGAAGGGGATATCTCTTTAGTGTGTACCTGACCTAGGACAACATGTTCACATGCCTAGGTTTTGTGGTCTCCTGCTCTAATGTGACCCTAAAGATGAGGATGATGTCTGGCTAGTTATGGGCATAGGCATAGACATATCCAGGGAGGTTTTGCTACCAGTATACCAGTATGGGCGCCAAAATTCTCCTGCCCAAATGAAAGGAAAATATTTTTTCTCAAAACAAAACATGCCGCAAATTCATTCTTTACTGTGTAGAATGCTACAAAATACTTCTGTTAATATTTTCTCAACTTAGAAATAACCACTATCGTAACTTCTGAGTTCGATACACATAATCAAACATGCGTTGCTGGCCATGCATTATGTGTTACATGGAATGCTGACTTGTATTATCGTGAACAGAATTTACGGGAGTTTTCTGACTGACGCATACACAAGGATGTATTATTCCACCTTTTTTTCCAACCCTGATGTAAGTCAACAGCATCGGAGATTCTGAGGTGTGTGTGCAGCAGCAACAATAAAATCAAATTTACATGCAACAACATCAACAATGTCAAAAATGGCCGGTGTCCACGGAAAATGTGTGTACATGTACATGTATGTGACCCAGGACAACATGCTATCATGCCTACATGTAGGTTCTATGGTCTCTTCCTCATCTGTGACCCTAAAGTTGAGGATTAAGTCGGGCTAGTTATGGAGATAGGTACAGTATAGTACAGAGGGGGATATACATAGGTGTGTATTGTGACCTAGGGCAACACGTTCAAATGCCTAGGTTCTATGGTCTCTACCTCAAATGTGACCCTAAAGTTGAGGATCAAATCTGGCTACATGTAATTGTGGGGGTCGTTACAGTATCGTGTAGAGGGGATATCTCTTTGCTACATATAGGATCAAGTCTGGCTAGTTATGGGGGTATGTATGGTATAGAGGGGGGAGGAGATATCTCACCATAGATGTATATGTCCTACAAAACACCAACATGCCCTGCTCTGTGATACCCCAGACAGTCAAAATAGACACTTCTGGAAGTGATATAAACCTCACTTGGTAAGGTTATCATCATTCACTCTGCTAGGTGAAAAAATAATTGTCAAAATATAATAATTTGTTTTTTTTTTGGTTTTTTCTTCTTTTTTTTTGCTCCACAAGGGTGTGATTGACCGTTTATGCCATTTCATCATTTCAAACTCTCACTGTCCTATTCAAACATGAAATTAAGGAAAATGGATTGTTTTGAAAATCACTCTGACAAGTGACTTCTTCATTTTTGCTCTTCCTTCAAAGACATGTGCATGGTTATCCCCTCGGTACTATAATCTGCTTAGTCACTCCCACAAAATAATGTTGATAATATGAGACAATTATAAATAATGTTGATAATATGAGACAATTATAAATAATGTTGATAATATGAGACAATTATTTTGTTGTACGATACACATTGTCATGATCGAAGAAGTGAAGAGGTGTAAGTTCATATTTTTCATACAACGGAAATAAAATTTGGGAGTATGTTTTTTTATTGAAGAACACGAACATCTGTTCGATTCATGCAATGTAAAATTACTTAAGCATACATAGGAAAAAAAAATTATGTATATACATTGTGTAAAAACTGAGGATCCTGATGAAATCACTTCAGTAGGTGATATGTGATGACTTGTACTTGTAAGTCAAATTTCACTTTATACATGTAAGATTTGACCCTGAAGGTGAGAATCCCTCCCTGACAAACCCCACCTCCTATCCTTACCTGAGTTCATCAGTCCAACGTTGTAGAAGTCTTTGGTTGGTTACACCACTTTTATGTCTTTGAGTTCATTTTCTTAAGCATATATGTTCATGTAGCTCACAGAGCTTGCTTTTTCACAGAAATCCAGGAATCCAATTCTACTCAGAACTCCCGCAAAATAATTCACGGGAAAGTGTAGCAATCTCTATGAAAATTATATGGATTCTTATGGGTTGATTAATACTCCCTCATCGGGTCATTTTTTCTATCCAACGGTCGTCACAGTTAATTTATTTTCATCAGGTGATTTGATAGGGCTATTACATCATTGCTGTTGAATATTTGCATGTAATACCACTCAAGCCAGCGTATACATGTAGGCTGTATGGGCATGCCATTCAAGATGTCCACATGAACAGCTACAATAAAAACGTGGCTTGGATACCAATCATCACAGGTATCGGTTTTGGTGATTTTTTTTGTAGAAATGTTCAGTCAGTATATTTGCCTGTTGATTATATGACTTCTTGTCAGTCATTGTCAGTACGCCGGCATCTTTCTCCACCACCATGACCACCTGTGTTTATGTTGCATTTAATCTCATAGATTTAGACTGCCAGAATCTGTTTGGATTCTTGTCATGCTTGTATAGTTTGAAGAAAAGCAAGGCCTGGCTTATACAAATTAGGCACACACCCATAGTTAATGATGGATTTTGCTGAAGTGGACTTTTCACACAAGCAGACAAGCCTCGAATGTGTCCCCCATGTCTCGTTTCATCCTTAGGCCTCCCTGTCTGTAGGAAAACTGTGGAAATCCCCCAAAATCTAAAAAGTGGAGGATTTCTTGTTTTTATTTGGATATTTTAGCCTGTTGTAAACAGAACTGTTGACATGATACATGTGTCATGAATGAAATCATAGGAATTTAGGGATTAAGTCGATGGAGCATAAACCCGTAAGATTACGTTGAAAACAGTGTCTACATGCAGACCGGAGTTGCTGGAGTGTTAGTGATGTAATACATCACTGCATGGATCGTTTATCCTCTAGTCTGCCTGTCAGGATTGGTTTGTTATCCTTTCACTTCACATACCTGTGTAACTGTTGGCTTGTATTGATGTTGAACGTTTGTATATGTATGTTAAGTTTGGACGAAAAATATTGAATTTGAATTAACTGTCGGGTTTAGATTACTCAACACATCTACATGCACACATGAACATTTAACATCATGCTCAAAGTACATGTAAAGTTGTGCCCAAAATTGTGCCCCCAAAAAATCAATGTTTTTTTTTAGTATTGGATGTGTACTGTGGAAAACCATTGTTATTATACATGTATACATGTAAGCTTATGTTATTAGGGAAATTCCTCGTCGGCATGTATTGTAAGTGAAAGGGGGTTGTATGAGAAATACTTAGTCTCCCTCCTTGATGCCAGTGGGTACCTTAGTATGGAGTTGGTTCATCCAGTAAACCTCTCTCTTGTGTCGGAGGGTGTCAATTAAGAGACGATTGTCGGGGTCAGAGTGGATAACTTCGATGATTTCGAAGCCAATATCAAGGGTGGAATGCCCCTGAGTAGACCAGAAGTGTCTGGGTGCTGGTTCATCTGGTTTCAGATTTCTTCAGGGTTCGTACGGGTCCTGGAAAACATGGAAAGTCATGGAATTTGAAAATAAAAAATCCAGGCCTGGAAAACCTGGAAAATAGAGATTTTGAGGCAAAAGTCATGGAAAAGTCATGGAAAAATAAAACGAGTGGAAATATCAACAAAACCTGCTTTTTGCTCCGAGTTCATTCTGTGAACAAAGTTTTCGCTAAAACCGCCATCAAAGTATCTCAAAGTCAAGTCTTGTCAGACAGGATGGCTTCTATAGTTACGATAATTTAAATAATTCACCTTCCAAATTTAATTCGAAAACGGCCGATTTTCCCCGTCGTGATTTTTTCCATCCTTATAAAACGAAAACGGGAGCATTTTCAATATATCCGTGAAACAATAAATTCGAACACTCCCGTTTTCGTCGTGGAGTTTGTGCCGCTGAAAGTAAAGTGAATATGTTACTAAGAATAATTTGTTAGGGTTGTACTAAAGACTGCGCAGAACTGCGCGGAGCTTAATTTCAACTGCGGGTGGATTATTTGATGGATTTTTCTTTATTTGCTGACGAGCAGAATATTGATATTAATAAAACAGACAACAAAATCCGCAAATTGCGAATCTGTAGACTATATGTCGCTTGAAACGAGAGGGAACGAAATTCAAATGCGCGGAAATTATGTTTCACTGCCCGAAGATTCGCTTCGCTGGAATGGAATCATTAATATTAGAGCACCTTATCCTACCTTATTCGTTATCATTTCACTTGGAATCTTTTGATATGCTTTCTTCAACTGAGTCTTATGTGTGGAATTTCAACTGTCCGTAAGAATATATTGGCAGGTATCAATTTTAAATGCACGGAAATCGTGTTTCACTCCACTGAGATTCGCTTCGCTCGAACTAAGTCTGATGTGTATGAATTGTATCTGTCCGAATGTAAATTGAGTATAAATTTTAACTGCGCGGAAATCGAGCCTGTAAGCAAATTTGCCATAAAGTTTAACTGCGCGGAAATCCATGGCAGCTTCACCCCACGCAGATTCTCCTGGATTGAACTAAGTCTGATATGTATGAATTTCAAAAGGCTTAAGTGTGTATGAATTTCATCTGTCGGAACGTTGCGTGGTATAAACTTCAACTGCGCGGAAATCGAGCCCGTAAACATATTTGGCATAAAGTTTAACTGCACGGATATCCATGATAGCTTCACCCAACGCAGATTCTCTTAGATTGAACTAAATGTATGAAAAGGCTTGCGTGTATGAATTTCATCTGTCCGACGTGATCTTGGTATAAATTTCAACTGCGCCGAAATCGAGCCTGTAAGCTTCTCATTAGCAGGAGGTTGGAGGCGAAAATGCCCGTCAACTGGCCATTTTGAGGCACCTACTTGATCAATAGAAAATAATTTATCGGCAATTTGAATGATATTTTCGATGTCTCATTTTCTTTAATAAACAGATGATTTGGAAGGACAAAGATATAAATGTTTCCCTCTGCTTGTCCCTGTCAGGGCTTCCGCGTAATAGTTAGTCTATGCACAACTCCTATGTCGAGGGAGCCATTATTTCATATCTTTAGATCTGTATGATGTGTCTCATACATTTTGACTGCAAAAAGGGAGTAGTTGAGTATTTCATTTGTGCTATGGGGAGATGTCAACAGACATTGATGCTGGTGTTTTATTCACTCACCAATCCAGAAAGACATTTCCATGTAATAAAATGACAGACGTCAGTGTTTCCAACAACATGTTAATCCAGTTTATAATCAACGAGGAATCAACTTTATGAAGCGGACGAACATAAAATATGCACCCTGATCTCATCGCTGGGTCAGTCACATCGACATCTCACGAGTGACGTTGTAGACAAGTCAATGTACTATACAACCCGATCATCATTGCAGGACTTGGCTTGCATGTACATGTGAAATTTAGACGTTTAGTTTGTATGTATTTTCAATCCTTTACATCGCTGGACATTTCACTTTTTACTTCGTGTTTGATGGATAATGAACCAAACGTCGGCATCACGGTACAGATTTAGCCCGGAAATATGGTCGACTGACTGCAGGCACGTGTCGCAATACTGTCGGGCTATCATCCCTATTGCGGTAATGGAAACTTCCACTGACCCGGTGTTGTAACCCCACAAGGCTTCCCGACGAATTGGATTGGAAGAGTTCACTTTCAAAACAGGGAAGTAAGGCACAAAAGTTTTAAACACGCATATCGCTTTTCAAGAACAACAACGTGAAGGCAGATTTTTCTTTCGTTTCGTAGACTATATATTCTTTGTATTTCATTCTTGAAACTTGCAACTCTGGCGGACAAATTCATGACCTACGCAATTTAATGATAATAACATCAACAACTACACAGGGACTGTTTGAAGTTGAAGAAAAACATTTACGGCGACAGATGGCTGATAAAAACTTTTGGGTCGGTAGCTTGTCGATGGGGAGGGCGGGTTACGCCCAACTGACATATTTTTAAGGATGGCCCAGAGTCTTTTAAATGAACTATGATAGAGATATCAAACATAATACACGGTTATCAATAGATCACAACAATCAGGGTGAAGCGGTCCGCCATTTTGGATCTTCCGTGAAAATCGGCGTCACATATAATTCGAACACAAGCGTTTTTCTGGAATTAGCGTGACAAATAATTTGAAAGTAGCCAATTTTTAAAGTTGCGAGTTTCATCACAGTTGTTTGTTATTGTGGGACATTTTTGATTCAATTATGTATGGCATTTGCATATTAAAATTAGGGCATGCAGCCAAATAATGGCATTGACTTCGCAGGATATCCACCACCAATGAAGAATTTCAGTGTAAAAAATCTTGACATTTCTGGGAAAGTGTGCCGGAAAAGGTCATGGAATTTCCTGAAGTTGGTCATGGAAAGTCATGGAAAAGTCATGGAATTTCAGACATCCTAAGGTGTACGAACCCTGTTTCTTGTGTTGCGAAGGTGTTCCATGATTCGTAGGTGGAATTCACGGCTGGTTTCTCCAACGTATTGTTTGGAGCACTTTTTGCATGTCATCAAAGTAGATGACATTGCGGGTGCAGCAATTGGGAAGGAGCCGTTTCCGATATTTGAGACCATTGTAGGTGTTCATGAAGTGTCAACAGTTATTGATAGAAGAACAGATTTTGCAGTTCCAGTATTCACAATCATCAATCGGGTTGATGTGAGTTTTCCAGTGATACTTGCGTGTTGGGGGTGGATATTGGAGGCGCGCCCGAACTAGCCGATCCGAAAGGCTTGGATTGCGATGGAAAGCAAGGAGTGGCATTTCCGGGAAAATCGGTCCGAGGCCACTCGATTTCTGGAGAATGGGCCAGAGTTCTCGAACTGCCGTGTAAATCAGGTGAGCGTGTGGGTGGTATGTGAATATGAGTGGTATTCGGTTCTGGAAAGTGTTGGGGTGTTGTTGGGATTGAAGGAGATCCATCCAAGGTTTGGACTCTGCTAAGTCACCTTTCAGCTTGATGATCTCATCAGATTCCTCGTCAACCTATCTCCATATCTGCAACAAAGCCTACCTTTGTAATGTGTCAGATTTCGGAGATTTTTAAAATTTTCTCTAATTTGGGTGCAGCCTCAACCCTAAGAAACAATTGCCGAGCCGATTTGATGGTGTGCCCAAATTAGGGAGATTTGAAGGTGGCAGTGCGAGCTTGCTGATCGTACTGGTTCAATTAAGACGAAACCCATCGAGCTACATGTATTCAGGACTCCTATTGTTTAAGGGAGATTCCTCGTCAACCTAGCACCATATCTGCAACAGAGCCTCCTATTGGTTACATTGTTCTTCATTGTACATGTACTGGCTTGTGAGGATGATGAATGAGATCCAGGCAGCTGTCTTCCGCGTTTCAGCTTGCTTATACATGTACATCTTGTATGTAATTATCACTTATCTAATGAGCAATTGATGATTATTAATTAACATGGATAACATGTGAAGAAATTGGAAATCTTTGAATTGGTACAGACATTACATGAATAGTATGTATTCAAATATCCCCCACAATTCTATCACGCTATTAAAATTCAATCACCCCCCAATTTTGAGAATGAAATTCAATCAGTTCATATAAAACTGATTACCCTCTAAAATCATTATAATACATGTATAAACAACGAAATTGATTGTTTATCTGCATGAGTTGGATCATTTGGCCAACTTGGCATGCTTGGGGGTTTACTAATGATTACCATTATGCTTTGTCTGTGTTTGTTTAGCATACGGTAGACATGATCACGTCGATGTTTATCATGTATATAGGAGAGATGTACATATGTAAACATGAATTCTTTTTTCTAACCTTATATCATTGTATGCATTGTTAATTGCACGCTCGAGCGCATATACAGGTATTTATCTGAACTACATGTACATGTAATTAGGTTGGATGTTTTCTCTTTGATGAATCTTGATGAGAATGGGCCCGAATTGTTTGTTTATTTGTTGATGGTCAATGCATTGAATGGTCCTGTCAATGCATTGGATGGTCTGGTCAATGCAGTTCATGGTCCGGTCAATGAATTGGATGATCCTGTAATGCATTGGATGGTCATGTCAATGCAGTTGATGGTCTGGTCAATGCATTGGATGACCATGTCAATGCATTGGATGGTCCGGTCAGTGCATTGGATGGTCCTGTCAATGCAGTTGATGGTCTGGTCAATGCATTGGATGGTCCTGTCAATGCAGTTGATGGTCCGGACAATGCATTGGATGGTGCTGTCAATGCAGTTGATGGTCCGGACAATGCATTGGATGGTACTGTCAATGCAGTTGATGGTCCTGTCAATGCATTGGATGGTTCTGTCAATGCAGTTGATGGTCTGGTCAATGCATTGGATGACCATGTCAATGCATTGGATGGTCCGGTCAGTGCATTGGATGGTCCTATCAATGCATTGGATGGCCCTGTCAATGCAGTTGATGGTCTGGTCAATGCATTGGATGGTACTGTCAATGCAGTTGATGGTCCGGACAATGCATTGGATGGTGCTGTCAATGCAGTTGATGGTCCTGTCAATGCATTGGATGGTCCTGTCAATGCAGTTGATGGTCTAGTCAATGCATTGGATGGTCGTGTCAATGCAGTTGATGGTCTGGACAATGCATTGGATGGTGTTGTCAATGCAGTTGATGGTCCTGTCAATGCAGTTGATGGTCCTGTCAATGCATTGTATGGTCCTGTTAATGAATCGGATGGTCCTGTCAATGCATCGGATGGTCCTGTCAATGCATCGGATGGTCCTGACAATGCAGTTGATGGTCCAGACAATGCATTGGATGGTCCTGTCAATGCATTGGATGGTCCTGTCAATGCATTGGATGGTCCTGTCAATGCATTGGATGGTCCTGTCAATGTAGTTGATGGTTCAGACAATGCATTGGATGGTCCTGTCAATGCAGTTGATAGTCCAGCCAATGCATAGGATGGCCTGGGCAGGCAATGCAGGTGATGGTCTGTTCAATACATAGGATGGTTTTGTCAGTGTGTCTTTGATGATCTGGCCAACATAGTTGCTGGTCTGGTCAATGCAGTTGATGGTCCAGCCTTGATCTTGTCAGTGCAACTTTGATGGGCTGGCCAGTGCAGTTGATGGTCTGGTCAATGCAGTTGGTCTGGTTAGTTCAGTGGATGGTCTGGTCCATGCAGTTGATGGTCTGGTCAATGCAGTTGATGGTCTGGTCATCTAAGTTGATGATTTGGTCAATGCACTTGATGCAGTGGATCATGTCAGTGCAACTATGATGGTCTGGCCAATGCAGTTGATGGTCTGATCAATGCAGTTGATGGTCTGGTCAATGCAGTTGATGGTCTTGCCAATGCATCTTTGATGGTCTGGTCAATGTAGTTGATGGTCTGGTCAATGCGGTTGATCATGTCAGTGCAACTTTGATGGTCTGGCCAATGCAGTTGATGGTCTGGTCAATTCAGTTGATGATCTGATCAATGCAGTTGATGGCTTGGTCAATGCAGTTGCTGGTCTGATCAATGCAGTTGATGGTCTGATCAATGCAGTTGATTGTCTGATCAATGCAGTTGCTGATCTGGTCAATGCAGTTGCTGGTCTGATCAATGCAGTTGATGGTCTGATCAATGCAGTTGATTGTCTGATCAATGCAGTTGCTGATCTGGTCAATGCAGTTGGTGGTCTGATCAATGCAGCTGATGGCTGATCAATGCAGTTGATGGTCTGGTCAATGCAGTTGATGGTCTGGACAATGCATTGGATGGTGCTGTCAGTGCAGTTGATGGTCTGGTCAATGCATTGGATGACCATGTCAATGCATTGGATGGTCCGGTCAGTGCATTGTATGGTCCTGTCAGTGCATTAGATGGTCCTGTCAATGCAGTTGATGGTCCGGACAATGCATTGGATGGTGCTGTCAATGCAGTTGATGGTCCTGTCAATGCATTGGATGGTCCTGTCAATGCAGTTGATGGTCTGGTGTAGACTCTGTAGTCTAGAGTGTAAATAGACTTTAAACAGACGTTCCTGATGTTAATCTTTATTATAAAATCCATCTCTAGACGCTCTCTCAGGCCATCAATTTAAACGGCAATTATCAAAAATCTTCTGCCGCCGCGAGGGGGGAAACCCCCCTCTCGGACAATCCCCCTTCGGTCGCTACGCTCCCTCAGACTTGGTCGCTTCGCTCCCTCGTATTTGCGGACCCAAATTTTTTTTCTGGCGGAATCCCTGTTCACTGGTTGAAAAAAAAAATTGTCAAAATATAATATATTATTTTTTTTTTCTTCTTTTTTTTTCCTCCACCATGTCCACAAGGGTGTGATTGACAGTTTATGCCATTTCATCATTTCAAACTCCCACTGTCCTATTCAAACATGAAATTAAGGAAGATGGATTGATGGATTTTTTTTTAGAAAATCACTCTGAAAAGTGACTTCTCCATTTTTTGTTCTTCCTTCAAAGACATGTGCATGGTTATCCCCTCTGTACTATAATCTGCTTAGTCACTCCCACAAAATAATGTTCATAATATGAGACAATTATTTTGTTGTATGATACACATCGTCATGATCGAAGAAGTGAAGAGGTATAAGTTCATATTTTTCATACAAACATGACAAGGGAAATAAAATTTGGGAGTATGTCGTTTTTATTTAAGAACAGAAACATCTGTTCGATTCATGCAAAGTAAAATTACTTACAGCATACATGTACAATGTACATAGGAAAAAAAATTATGTACATTGTGTAAAAACTGAGAATGCTGATGAAATCACTTCAATAGGTAATACATGTATGTCATAATGTGATTACTTGTACTTGTAAGTCAGATTTGACTTGATAAGATTTGACCCTGAAGATGAGAATCCCTCCCTGACAAACCCCACCTTACCTCAGTTCATCAGTCCAACGTTGTACAAGTCTTTGGTTGGTTACACCACTTTTATGTCTTTGAGTTCATTTTCTTAAGCATATATGTTCATGTAGCTCACAGAGCTTGCTTTTCCACGGAAATCCAGGAATCCAATTCTCCGCAGCACTCCCACAATATAATTCATGGGAAAATGTAGCAATCTCTATGAAAATTATATGGATTCTTATGGGTTGATTAATACTCCCTCGGCGGGTCATTTTTTCTATCCAACGGTCGTCACAGTTAATTTATTTTCATCAGGTGATTTGATAGGGCTATTACCTGTACATCATTGCTGTTGAATATTTGCATGTAATACCACTCAAGCCAGCGTATACATGTAGGCTGTATGGGCATGCCATTCAAGATGTCCACATGAACAGCTACAATAAAAACGTGGCTT
>JAVTVY010006470.1:0-36902 GCA_036873755.1 Hanleya hanleyi
AAATAGCTAAAATTGGTTTTGGTTAAAGGTGTCCTATTTTTTGTAACAAGAGAAAATCCGCACCGAAAAGTGCCTAAAAATACGAAAATAAGCCAACTTACCAACTTTAGTGAGCCATAAATCCGTGTTCGTGCATCTGCAGTCCTTCATTATTTCGAGTCTTATAATTCAGCATGAAGGCTGTACAAAATGGTCCATTTCATATCCCTTTGATAAAAGTGAAAGTTTGGCCCTTCAAACCGAACAGCTTGAGGACGATTCCCTTTGTCAAGCGAACACCACCATTCTTCCCAAATATGGGACTAATAAACTCCTCTGATGCAAGTAAACCCGACATCAGTACTTTAAGGACTTTGATTAGGTTAATGCCCACCCAAGACTGTCCCACAAATTCTCCACATGTTAGGTAACCCATACCTTTGATATAATGACTGCCTCAGAACCACCCGGTGTGTATAGGATATTGTGGGTCACTTACAATTGAGTTCATCGTTTCAGGTAAACTTGTAACTTTTTGTTTGATTTGTATTGAATATTTCTGTTGTTGAAACATGAGTATATTGTGCAGTTTGTTGTCCATTGGATTGTTAGTCTTCTTTTTTATCAGATCTGTGAATTAAGCAAAAATGATAGACTAATTAATATTGGTGACATGAATAAGTATACTTTCGCATTCATTTTTTTATCCGAACGATCTGTTCATCTGTGGGACGTGATACTGACTACTGACATTTGGTCATCAAATAGCAACATGCTACGGGATTCCCACAAAATGTTCTATAATGATGAGCTTCACTTCTATTTATGCTGTTTTTATTGACTTATAAATGAATTGGTAGGTTAGCAATTACACCGTAACAATTCAATACACGAAGCCGGCTTTGGTTGTTGAAAAATAAGCAATTACTGAAGAATGACATGATGTATGAACCTGGCTATTAAAAAAAAGACCAATTCGTGCGTTTCTATTATTCTATGTCAAACATTATTAATTGAGATCATTTTCAGATTGATCACTGGTATAATTAGAATACATTGTATTTTGATGAACGATCTCGGTGTTCAGTGTCGATGCAGGGAGGTAACTCTACTATCCGGCTATACGTGTAGCAGGTTGTCTTACCGTGGACCCTTCCTTGTATTGTGGTTTTTATAATAAAACAGGGTATAATAGATTCCGTAACGCTCTTATGTGTTTTGTTCTGAGAAAACCGATATTTATCAAGGGAGTTACTTCAACGTGAGCGTTGTATATATAGATCAAGCAAATGACATCAATATCTGGTCAGGTCCTCATGTAATTAAAATGCCAATTTATAATCACGGCGTGTAAGATTGTACGCCCGCGATATCTTTCTGATGTCAAACCTGGGGGAGGGGAAGCGGGCGGGGTGAGGGGTGCGTCCACCTAAGGTCCATTTCACAAATATTCTGATGTTTCAATATACAGTTACATCAACAAGATTGGGATTTATCGCTTGACAGAATCATGTCTGTAAGCATGGTAAGTGTCTTATAGGGCTTATAGATCTGGAAGGAAAGGTTATACGCTAAGAGGGTATCACTTAATACGGTTTTGAACCACAAAACCATATCCCTACTGTAACGATGGAAAACTGGAGAAGCTTGCAGAAGTCTAATATTCATTATCAACTTGCAAAAATGTGACCGATTCTATATTTGAAGTTGGAATAATAACCTGTTTTCTGAAGCTCGGTGATTATAAAGAACGTTTGCCGTTAAGTATCATCTGATGAGAGTAGAGCTATATGGGGAAACTTAACTCCAGCACACCGGACTCCATACGATGAGCTTAACCCAATTAATGAAGGGATACATCTCTAAACGGAGGTTAATAAACAGAGATCAAAATCACGAGAGATGGAGACTAATACTATCAAACAATCAGCGATGAAATTTAAACAACATAATGTCGAGAAACCACTTACACCCTAGATTGAGAAGCCCTTACTAATCCATTTATGATGAAAGTTGCGGGACCTGAAAAAAATGTACACATTATAGGGAATTTGATCAGCCTAATACTCGGAAGTGTATTAAATATTATACCTTCAGAGATTTTATTCCGATTCTATAAAGGAGGAATTTGGCGAAGATGTCGACAAGAGGAAACAGTATGTAAGGCGGGTTTATGATGGAGATGAATCGGGAGAAATGGCAAAGAAAAACTATATTCCATCAATGGAAAAGAAACGTCAACAGTTATAAGATCACGTGATAAATTGTCATAAAATGAGAATTCGTTATATTTATAGCGAAATATAGCATAAAATTAGAATTGGTTATATTTATAGCGAAATTTGGAAAGACTGCCAAAGCGTATCCAACATTGACTGTCCATAAGCTCTCAAACTAATTTTTAAAACGAGAAAAGAATTTTCAGGATTTGAGCGGACATGATGATATGAAAAATATAAATGAAAACAAAACTTAAGAATGGATGAAAGAAAATTGACCATAAGAATCTTTAGAAGGTATAAAATTATGTTACTCACTCACCAATGCATCCTCACTTACCAATATTTTCTCAATCACCAATATATCACCATTCACTAATATGTCCTCACTCACCAATATAACATCACTCTCCAATATCCTCACTCACCAACATATCCTTGCCGCCAAAATTTTTTCAATCTCCAATATATCAGCACTCACCAATATATCCTCACTCACTAATATATCAACACTCACCAATATATCCTCACTCATCAATATATCCTCACGGATCAATGTGCCTTCACTCACCAATATATGCTCACTCCCCGAATATATGTTCAAATATAGAATCCATCACTTGTTCAGAAGTCGATAATGAATTCACGACTTAATTCTCTAAGCATCTCCCATGATCCCATCATTACAGTAGGGATATCGATCTGTGGTCAACAGTCTAAGAAAAGGTATCCCCGTTGAGGAATTTTCCCTCCTGATAGCTCACACCCATACCATGCTTTATAGAGAGATGATTTTTTTCAAGTGTTATCTTTCTCGATGTCAAAATCCAACATGGATTCTCCAACATGGAGTGGGTGTTGTATGTCGGTCATCTCCTTGGCGTATGGAAGTACCGGAATAGCGTTGATTCTGTATAAGTATTTCCCCTATGTTGTTTGGGACTGCATTGCTATGGTGACTGGATTGAAATGTCTCTGATAAATCCTTGATTCAATAGGTTAAACTGTCCCGTGATAAAACATGCTGGTCTCAAACATGATTCTGATTGATCGAGTGTCCACACCGTATTCGGGTATCGAGGTATAGTGTGGCAATATTAATGGCCTTTGTTAAACCAAAACCAGGTGTCCATAAATATTCCCGCACCAATGGTGATGGCCAAAGTATCACGTAATCAAACATGGCCAACTATTCTTTACAAATTATAGTCACGTCAACAAAGTGATTCTAACTGGTCGAATGTTTTGCTCTTGCATCCTGATTTTGATGCTGAACACGATCCCGATTCTGCTCCTACTCCTGATCTTGCTCCTCATGAACCTAAACCCTGTATCTTGCACAATGAACCTGGAGCGCTCGAATTACACTAACTATTTTGGTCGAGGACGTTTTATCCCTCTTTCATTCACGTGATGAACTGTCATTAATTTAATTGTCAATGAACATTCCAGGTGCACTGCAAGGCGTGAAGTCCTTTATGTCACCCGACGCGCCAAGTTAAAGCTCACAAGATATGTTCTTTGGTGTTGGCAATTATGTTGATGTCGCGTTACATGAGAGAGGTGGCAGAGTAATTAAATAGTATTTATATGATCCCCGACTACATTTTATCATGTACATTGCATCATGGGATAGAAATGGTGAAAACGTCATCAGGTTTCAGGCCTCTCAAACATGTAACCATGCCCATTTTTCCAAGATCCTCATGTTAAGATATCCCTTCACCCCCTCTACTTGAGGATCCAAAATTGTGAGAAAAATTTGTTTCGAACATTTAATTTTTAACTATCCCTAACTATCTGTTCTTGTAAGGGAGGGATATTTGAAATTTTGCCTTTTAGATCTCATTATGTGTGAATTCGCACCTGATTAAGTGGAGGCCACATTAAGCTGACCCTTCACATCTTTGCTCTCTGGAGGGGGGGGGGGGGCATTACTATGAGTTGATAGCCTCTAATGCATTTTAATTTCATTATTTGACTCAAAATAAATAAAGCGACTATAGCAATACGATAAATAATGTATTCTCTTAGCTTTCAAAGACAACTGTCTTCATCCTCAGAGAAGATGAAGACAGTGCTAATGCATTAGCCACTCTCTGAGGATGAAGACAGTGTCTTTGAAAGCTAAGAGAATACACTATTTATCGTATTGCTGTAGTCGCTTTATGTATTTTTAGTTCAGTTAAACTGCTTCACACTGGGATATTTGATTTCTCTTGTTCTATAAAGGTAACTGTTTATTTCTTGAAAACTATTCCTCATGAGAATTTGAAATGTAGCATGCTTGGTTGTATTGAACAAGGCTAGATAGAGTATATAGAACTGGTTTTCAAATACCTTTGGTTTGACCCGTATCCATTATAATAATCTGCTGACACCTGTAGTTTAAACAATAGGAAACCCCGAATAATACCGTGGCGAAATTTTAAACTTATAACTGTGTCGAGTCGACTATCCAGGCTCTTAAATGAACCGTCGAAGGCATCACATCGTCAGATCTATCATATAGCTTAAACATGCATGGAAAGACGATTACGTTTACTATGTTGATAAGTGAATCAAATTTTATATAGACCAAGCTGAATACTAATCAGAGTGGTGGAAGGAGATTGGACCAACCATCTCATAATACCTTACAGAATATCGATATGAAGGACTCGTTTAATGGGCATTAAAACGTTGACGACTACATCCATGCCCTCCACTCAACAAGTTGTAGAGCGAGCTAAAGCAGAGTTGAAAACAACGTCAAAAAGAACTGGTATTTACGCAACATCAACGTATATTAAAAGAAAGAGTAGAGATTCAGCCATTTAACATACGAGGACATGTAGGAAATCTATGAGAGATGAATGATTAGAATTTTTTAATACAGGGTAGAGTAAAGAGATATTTAAGGTTGATTACATATAATGTATATCAAAATATCTACATGAACTTGAATCGCATATCCGTATAGGAATGGGTGATTGGATGGAGGGGGAATGATTGAGGGGATGTTTGATTGGATGACTGGAGGGAGGAACGGAGGAAGGTTTGAAGGCATTGTTATTTGCAGGAAGGGATATTTGAAGGTACTGTTTATTGGAGGGAGGGATGTTTGAAGGTGATCAGTATTGGCGAAAGGGTGGTTGGACGGTAATAGTATAACAGAGGTGGTCAAATAATGTTTGAACCAGTTTATTTCTCACTAGTCCAAGGCATTCTCCTATATGATTTGTCAGAAAGCGATTTGTCACGTCTTGATAGTATGCTGAAACACGTTCGTATAGTACATAAGCAAGAGGGTCATCCTCGGCAATCAACCATGGCGATACTAAGAGTATCAGATCACCCTTTAACAATGATATTTAGAATCCTACTGGTTGTGGGAAGACATCCTGGGTCAGGAAATTTTAAGGAGTGCGTTGTTAGGGCATGCTCTTCAACACGTATCGTATGGTGTTACAGTCAATGGCTGTCAGCCTATGAAACTACAGGTTTGAGAAATGCAAACATTCCTCATTACATCCACGAAGCAAATTACTTCAGCCCTGGCCAAACCAACGGTACAGTTCTTAATGATCTAGTGTGTGAGGTAAAGCACTACAGAAATTTATCCATAATTTATCGGACGCAGAATCTCTTACCTCAAAGCAAGACATCTCAAGATATTACCATACACTTTGAATTCTTCGTTCTATTCAATAATCATATTGATAGACAGCAAATTCAGACGTTCAGGAGACGAGTCTTTCCTTGAAATATGTCTTAGTTTATTGGGAAATTTCACGAAGCTGCATCCATCCATATGGATATATTTTTCTCAACATAAACCCCTTACGGAGAATAACAGACTTTTCTTACAAATTTAATACCAGAAGAATATTAACTTACGAATGTACAATGTCAGCAACTACTACCCGTTCAAGCATTAATAATAATATGTATTGGGATAGATTTCTCAACACATGGTAAATCGCTATCAGTTCCGGTCCCACGTATGGTGCAGAAACAAGTCTCAACATGGGATTACTAGTCAAGAAACGATGAACGTAGCTCATGCAGTGCATATAGGGAAGGGATACAACAGGATCGAGGTCAGATCGCGAATATGGATCGAATGGAGCGACGTAAAAGAACTTTTTTTTTTAGAAAATGAGAGCGATTACGAAGAAAGATTACATTATAGGGAATATGATCTGCTACTGGTAAGCTAGAGTACATTAAATGTAAGGTATGGAAAGAGATCTTTGGCAAACCTGAAAATCCAAGTTATTAGATAGAGAAAGTGGTATTATTTGGAACAAAACTATGATGAATAGAATATAGGACAGATACTTTATTTACCGTCGGTTTTACAAACGTACAAAACATTAGCTCACTAGGAGCTATTATCATCGACCTATATAAATAAAAATCAACAGAAGTAAAAATATACAAATACATATACAATATATATTATCTCATATATTATATTATCACATTGCCTTATGAAATTATTACATAACATATAGGAATAATAATTGATGCATGCTTTTCTATATGTATTTAATTCAGAATACATTTCCAACTGGACACAAGCCTTTTAAAATTTGAAATACTGGTGCATGGCTTGTTGGATTTACAGTGGGAGAATCTTCCATAGTTTCGCTCCCTGGTATCGTATTGTCATTAGGCCATTCGTTCGACAAAGGGGGACTTCTAAATTCATACCTCTCCTTAAGTGGTATGGCACTGATTTTATGGATTTAAATACCTCTGTAACGAGTAATTGTTGTCGAAAGACTAGCAATGAGTTTAATTTTGATCTTCGTAACAGACCTTCATACGAACAGCAATAATCATTAAAAACAAGACGGAGACCACACTCTTGTATTTTCTCTAACTTACTGGAATCCGTTTAGTTAGAGATGTGGCAAACAAGGCTACAGTAAGTAAAATTAGAGCGGATAAAAGTTCTAAAAATTTTCATTTTGTCTCTTGACAATCTTTTTAAAACTTTCAATTGTCATCCAGCCATTTTGCAGATATCTAATATGTGCCAACTAAAATTTAATAATTTGTCAAAAGTTATTGCTAATAATTTAACACTATCCTCGTTCCTGGGAGAATTCCAAGCACATCGAGGTCTAAATCAGTTTTCAGGTCGATGCTTGGTGTAAGAACGCATTGTTGAGGCTTTTGTTGAGGCTTTTGTGCAGCTGAAAAAGGTCACGTCTAGACGCATTGTTGAGCTCAGACAGGCTATTGTAGGCTTTGTCTTGTGCGTTCTTACACCAAGTATAAACCAGTTTTCAATAGTGGCAAAGGCGATAAAATTGAATTTATTTGGATTCATCTGTATTCGATTATTCGTGAACCATCTAATGCAGCTTTCAGCAACTATTTTAAGGCTGTATAGGACTTGTTCGATGGTTTTGTCTACAGCGCTTAGAATGTTGTCATCGGCGTAGTTTACAAGCATTGTAGATGATGAAAATAAATCATGTATAAAAATATTGAACAGAACTGGACCAAGGACAGATCTCTGGGGCATCCCACTGATAATATGTCGCCATTTACTAACAGCATCTCCTAGTTTCACTCTCTGGAGTCATTGGGCTGCCCCATCTAATGACGCATTCCATTCGTCTATCAATCGCGTTAAAACATGCTGTGTATTATGTATATGTAATCAGATAAAATTTGATCAGTGAAACACCGAAGTTGTTTAGTAATACATAATTCAAACACTTTAGACATGCTGGCGAGTATGCTGATTGGACGATAATTGTTTTTGTCCAATGGGTCATCCATCTTATGAATATGTTTGACCTTAGCAAATTTACAAGCCGAAGGGAATTTGTTAGTTTTAAAACTACTAGTAACAATCTTTGTCATGTGATCATTAATTGCAGGTGCAGCCAAATTTAAGAGCTTGGCGAGGATCTGATCAAAACCAGTGGCTTTCTTAACCTTGAGTTTTGTCAAAAAATCATCGGACTGAAGCAGAAAGCCGAATTCGCTGTTTCGCCAATTTTTCTACACTCGGATAATTCTGATAATTTTCAGGTGTATCTGGTGTAAGTATTTCATTACCTCTTCAGTATTTACCATATTTAAAGCGGTGTTATGTTTGATAACTAGCCTGAAATGACAGAAAGGTTGTCATGTACGTTAGGCATATCTAGAACAATTAATTGGAACGGCGTTTTGATTTGCGTTCAACGACAAAGGTAAACAGTCGACATATGATCGCCTGACAAGATGTCACCCCTACTCTGTTGATAATAGGATTCATTGTATCACACACTGCGGCAATTCCATGCGCATGGGCCATATTCATGCAAAGCACAAACAAAAATTAATGACATAAACTCGCTATCAGTGAAACCAGTGTAGGTTATTATTGATGAACAGATTTTCGGAGGTATTTTGTTAATGAATAATGAGGTTATTAAAGTGATAGAATATGGTTTGTATTTGCGGAGTAATCTCGACGCTGAGAGAGTGTTAACGATAATTTCAGTTGCGGGCAGTGCTTGTAGGCTAGACGATAGTCGTTCAGCTGACATGCGCTGTTCGGAGTTTGAATCAGCTCCCCGCCTCGTTCATTTCTGTCATTCCTGAAAGGACGCCTAAACCCTGGTATTTTTAACTGGCTGTCTGGAAAAGAGTTTTCAATTTTTTACTCGGCGACGGTGATTATATCCGCGACGTTTTGTTCGAGGATGTCCGAAACAGGTAAAAATTTGTTTCTCAGACTGTTGATATTCAGATTTGCAGATATTAAGTTCTTGCTATTTTCTTTTCTGACAGGATGAAAGCTATAAATACCATGTATGTGATTATCGTTGCTGTCCGTCATGTAAGACGTCTCCATATCACTGGTAACTTCACAGGTATAACTATAGTTTGTTCTGACGAAATCCGAATCGTTGAAAAGTGTTCCAGGTAAAATACATGTTGGGCATTACCAGTCAGGTTCGCCGGTGATGTCGTTCAGTTTGCCGAGTTATAAATTTAAACATTGCCTATGTCCCCACATATCACAACGGTCACACAGAATACCGTCCTGGTTGGATTTAACCAGTTTGACAATGGCAGACACTCGACATGGATATTTTCAAATCCGTGGTCCAGGATTCTACCTCTGGATATCTCCAGCCATCATGAGGGATAACAGTGTATGTACAGCATATCGTCCCCGGTCACGGCGGTTGACCTTGAAGACGACTTCATTATCTGTCGGTTGGAATAATTGCATGTTCTGCCAGTGTTGTTCTGGAAAGTCGTTGGTGAAATATTCCGGTCCAAAATTATCCGTATTCTTTGATGAATCCTGTAGATTAGTTTTGAACCTGGTTATCGGTTGTAGGCTCAAGAAAATAGCTACTATCAGACAACTCAAGCCAGTCGCCATCTTCAGTGTCAAACTGAAGACATGGTAAAGAAGGGCTATATTCCAGAGATGAACATAAACTTTACGTAAAACATATTACAATCAACTGATGAATTGGCAGACACTACAAATTCATTATATTCATAATGCAATTCTGTCAGACCGGGTGCTTTACTGGCTGGGCTTATCAGTGTCCAGGACATTAGGAACTGTGGACACTCTCGTGTTCTGGTACATGTAGGCACCATTTGATATGACTGAAAAATTGTTGAACGTTACGTTAAATCCTACTCACTCACTCATTCACTGCAATTCTGTCCAGACCAGAAGAGACAGCAATATTATTTATGCCGATTAGGGGTATATATACATACAAGATAAACGGTGAGGCCTGGAGAGAAATTTCATAATGGGATTAAATACTCATACCTTCCCAAACTGACCTTGAATGAAGACAAACATGTCATACTTACAATTTCCACAGGCAGTTGGCTCAATACTTTGGAACCGTCATACATGAATCTTCGTTTTAAAAATACTATTTTATGTCTTGGTATGTACAGGTTATAGATATATATACAGTAGATCTTGTCGATCTGATATGAATACTTCGAACAGGTTGCACTAAGTTGTGCAAATAACATGGGGGTAATCAATTCCATACTTTAAACATTTTAATAGCCTGGCTGTTCTCGACTCTTCTTCTACAAGCCATCCAATTCAATGGCATCCAATTTAATTTATCAGTACTCGTTCTGATTATCCAATCTTCAACTGCGCTGAAGTACGGCGGTGAGGTGAATTCAAATTTTCCGCTGTTGAATTATATTCTTTATGTCATTCCCTTAACAAAAATCATACCCGGAAGAGCGCAAAGCTATGCATGATAGTCGTATTTTTATTATGGGCATGGGAAAGAATAGGTTTGCGGCAAGTACAAGGGAGGCGATTAGCTAAAGCCCGTGGTGCACACGAGAGCTTGCCCCTGAGATGACTATTTCCATTGCATGTTGGCCCAGGGGCTAGCTCTTGTGTGCGGGCATATTCTGGTAAGGTTTTCGCCCCGCGAGACTGTGAGAAAAATATCAAACTTGTTTGATAATTCTACCGCGCGAGGCGAAATCCTCATCGTGTGCGGCGAAAGTAAGCTAACAGCTCAGCCGTTTTATTCGACCGGCCAATGAAACGTATCTTATGTTTACGTGGTTTGCACGTACGGCTCACATGGAAAATCACATGATCTCGAAGAAGGTCTTCCGTGGAAACTGGAATCAAGTCGGTGAACCTTTTTTCTCACCGTGTACTATCCCCTTCGTAGTAGTAAAACAGCTCATTAATACCAGTTGCCCTAAATAATGTGCATGTGAGCCGCTGATCAAGGCCGCTCGTTCCGGCAAAGGTCATTGAAATCCCCCTATGATATCGATCGTGTTGCCATCTAAGCACTCTGTACGAAAGGAAGACAACTCTTACGGGGTGCATGTAAAGCCATGCGCATGTCGACCTCGAACTCGGACATTAAAAGATGTATACGTGTGTAGGACAGGGGTGATTTGAGCTGTTATAGGCGTATGGTGTACGCTCCTGAAGCTCGGGTAGATTCCTACAGTCTTGTCAAATGAGAATTACCCTGAAATATCTCAGGTACTAGAGAGTGGCACCTATTTTCTTCTCTGTTTCAAGCTGTGGAATACGATGTTAGGGTCTGGTGGGTGAATTTCGCTGAAAAGTTTTGACTGCGCATGCATGGTGCATAGGCAGATGTGGGGTGAACGTTTTGGAGTCGAGATTGCTCCTGGCAGGTGTCATAGTGAAGCACTTGTGGGTCTTGTGGGTCTTGTGGGTCTTGGAAATGCCGTCCATCTGCGCATGCACTGACAGGGAATTGTGGGAAAATGAGCATTGGAATGGACGTTTTGGGGTAGAGATTGACCAATATTGGTCTGAATGTGTTGTATGAGGTCTCCCAGTGAAGCACTCGTGAAGGAGCATCCGACTGATCGGATGGGTCGTGGAAATGCCGTCCATCTGCGCATGCGCATACAGGAAATTTTGGGGAAATGACGTAATTCTGTGCATACGCAGCCGTGGAGTAGTATAGAACGGATATCTGAGATGAGAGATCTGGGGTATAGGTGTACCATCCTTGCGCCCAATGGGCCGTGCAGGGTAGGGAGCTCTCCTGGTGTACACTACTATTGGCGTGGATTGTGCCGCAGCCACGTTTGAAGGTAGAAGAACCCGTAGGCACCAAACTCGCGACAGCGGGAACTCCCAGCCATCGCACGAGGGTCAAAGATGATATCCCCCTAATTCAACAGTCAAATTCTGAAGACAAGATCATGGGCCAGATTGTGTACGACGTGGAGGACAAAGTACACTTCGTGGACGACTCCATAAATGCTCCCATCCATCTCCTATCCGAAGACCAACCATCTATCATGTCCAGATCATGTCCAGACTGACATCTACCGGCGCCATTGGTCCATGATCCGACGATGTTTCTACCGTCATCGCCCTATTCAAGATACATACAATTTCCGATTGACCGTCATCGCCTGTCTACGCAGCTACGTGGAAGCCATCTTCAATGGCCAAGCGAAGGCCTTCAAATATAAATGAGGCCTTTGGGTACATGGTCCGTAGTCCCCTTGGAATGGGCCCGTCAACAACGCCCCAACACCAAGTGGACAGTGGAGAGGATCACCAATGTTACGTTCTTCGTGGCTGAACTGATCGATCACCCCATCGGCTGAACGTGTTCACCCACGACATTCACCGATGGATATCGTATTATGCCGTACATACTCTATATGTCTACATGCTCATCGTTAAATTCAGCTCTGTATACACTTGCACCTAATGTTACGGCGCTTGAAATAATGAAAACCTGGTGTTTGATATTTTATTTTTCGTATTTTTTAATAAACGCCATAACAAATAAACATACCCAGGGCGGCTCCCCCAGTAACGTTGGGGATAATAAACTGTATGAACATTGCTGGACTTGCTGTTAATGATGAAAGCTTCAGCTATAATTGGATAAAATATATACCCCCAGATGAGATATAATGCACTTCTGAAACTGCCCTTTTTCTACTACTTCACGACTGCGTATGCACATCGTGACGTCCCTTCAATAAAATCCACGCCAACATTATGTACACCACGAGAGCTCCCCGCCCTGTACGAATCGTTGAGCACAAGGACTTTCAGACTGACAGTCTTTCACGACCCATGTGGACCAGGAATGGTTTATCTCCACCCCAGAACGTCCATTCCAATGCCACTTTCTCTACCGCGCATACGTAGATGGAGTCCCACGAAACACCCGCTCAGTCGGATCCTGCTCCACGAGAGATTCACTATGGCATCTCACACGACCCATTCGGACCAATATTGGTCAATCTCTACCCCAAAACGTCCAATCCAATGCCCCTTTTCCACAATTCCCTCTCTGCGCATGCGCAGATGGACTGCATTTAATGACCCACCGGTCCAGTCCCATCCGTTTACTACGAGTCATCACAAGACACAACGGGATCAATAGTGGGGCATATACCATTTTTGGACGGACTGCGAAGCAATAGCCGTCCTATGAATTGATGTTGTCTGGCACGCTGGCTGGATGGATGGATGGCTGGCTTTCTGGCTGGTTGTCCGTCGTTAACATTCCAGGATATAAGTTTTGTGTTCAAGGGTTTGTAAAAGTTTGAGCTCTACCATGTATCACGCAAACTAAGCTTCGCCCGACCCCATATACTGATATTTTCAGATATCATACCAGATGCTGCATTGACTGCACCCATTCACTGCACCCTGGTGGTATATCCCTCTCTACCCTCTCCCCCACCCTCGGAACAGAGCCCTACCCTCTAGCTCCGAAACTATGCCTCGTCCCACCCCATATGCTGATATTTCCGATACCATACCAGATGCTGCATTGACTGCACCCATTCACTGCACCCTGGGGGGTAAATCCCCCTCTCTGTCCTCTCCCCCACTCTCGGAACAGAGCCCCACCCTCTGTCTCCGAAACTAAGCCTCGCCCGACCCCATATGCTGATATTTTCAGATAGCATATTGATATCGCTGTACAAGAAAAGCTCGTAAAGCTATGCATAGATTCGAATTAATTACAAGGTACAACATATAGGTTATGTTTATTGAATATTTCACCCACTTGTATGGATATTTTGGAGGGATCCCCTCCACAACATAAACACTGTGCCACACCACAAAGAACATTCTAGAACATTCCATGAGTCGTCCTTGCGCTCAATGATCTTTGCCGGAACTAAAGAGGCCTTGACCTCCGGCCCATATGCAATTTTTTTAGATTAACTGGTATTCATGTCCTGTTTTACTACTACTCCCTGAGACAACAGGCAATTGAGGCCGTTTGCTCAAGGTATAGCTCTCGTGTGCGCCGGGCTTGAGATACTTCCTTGACTTGAAGTGGAATACGACAGCATACGCTCTGTTTCTCTCTGTAACTCTCACCTCTTGAGTTTGTAAAGAGAGTTACATTTCTTCAACTATAATAAGTTACAGGTCTCTCTAAAGGGTATCTAATATATTCTGGAACCGTTTGATTTTTTTTCTTGAAACATATATATTACGTGGTAGTTCGACTTGCCTTCAATATATCATATTTTGTATAGGCTGAAGGCCTGTGAGTGTTCGTGCGATACCATTCAATACAATCGAACATCAATATATTTATGTAATCGATAAAGCACTCGCTGAGAGTTACGGACATGCCAGAGGAATACTTCATGACAGGGCATGTTCAGTATATGTGCCGATTGTTCTATGATCATTTCTCATTAACTAACCTGCTTTATATAGGAGTTCTTTATGACCCGTACAATGTAGGAGTTCTTTATGACCCGTACAATATAGGAGTTCTTTATGACCCGTACAATATAGGAGTTCTTTATGACCCGTACAATATAGGAGTTCTTTATGACCCGTACAATATAGGAGTTCTTTATGACCCGTACAATATAGGAGTTTTTTATGACCCGTACAATATAGGAGTTCTTTATGACCCGTACAATATAGGAGTTCTTTATGACCCGTACAATATAGGAGTTCTTTATGACCCGTATAATATAGGAGTTCTTTATGACCCGTACAATATAGGAGTTCTTTATGACCCGTACAATATAGGAGTTCTTTATGACCCGTACAATATAGGAGTTCTTTATGACCCGTACAATATAGGAGTTCTTTATGACCCGTACAATATAGGAGTTTTGCTATTCTGCTCATTCATTCAATGTTATATACGCTGATATTTGTGATGATAATCAAATGAAAGTTTTTGCAGGTTAAGTATTTGCTATGAAAGGCTGGTCTCTACTGTCGTGTATTGTATACTAGATAAATGTATATAGATAGAAACTGAATGTCTCACGGTTGAGTGACTATCAAACCAATAAATTCACATGAATTTTATAGATTGGTCGGCGTAGTAATAATTGAAGACTGTCGTACTTTTTAAATCTATGATACTTTCTACCTTCGAGATCGATTCTAGCAATAAACAACAAGTGGTTTGTTTCCCCTTTCATAATCTTAAGTAAACATATTTCAAGTTATACGGGGATGTAGCACAAATACATGTTCCTTCTTCCCTGTCACGTTTGAGGTGTTATGCAGGTCGCATGAAACTGACACGGGGCCTATCCGGACCGGGAAGCGAGTGTTCGGAAAATCCTGCCGCACAACAACTCCATCATCCAGGGGTATACACGTATGAGTTATTACCGCTGACAGCCTTAAATATATATATAAGTTACCCAGAAGTCAGGCAGCGTGACAGTTCGCTATTTGACACTTGGAGAGACAGGCAGAGAGCATACACGGACTTTATTTGACTTAGTGGGATAATTTGGAGATTGCAGCTTGAATATTTTTAAGCCAATTTCAACGATCTGAACACAGCACTGAAAAAGTTGCTCATCTTTAATTACTCAATATGCCAACCGATACGGAAAATGGTGTGACCAACGTACAAGGTGAGTCTGTCATTACAAAAGTTTCAATATTTTGTAGGTTATACAGACTAAATCTTCAGGATTTGCCCTTTACTTGCGATCTTCTAAAAGAATAATTTTCCAATTTGATGCACACATATCACATCAGTACGTACTAATATCACACCAGTACGTGCTCATATCACACCACGAAGAACGTACTCATATTACACCATGAAGTACGTACTCATATCATACCAGAAAACGTCCTCATATCACAACATGAATTACGTACTCGTATCACACCATGAAATACGCAATCATATCATACCAGAAAACGTACTCATATCACACCATGAAGTACGTACTCAGATCATACCATGAAGTACGTACTCGTATCATACCAGAAAGCGTCCTCATATCACACCATGAAGTACGTACTCGTATCATACCAGAAAACGTACTCATATCACACCATGAAGTACGTACTCCTATCATACAAGAAAACGTCAACATATCACACCATATACGTACGTATGCCTATCATACCAGAAACTGTACTCATATCACACACTATGAAGTACGTACTCGTATCATACCAGAAAACGTCCTCATATCACACCATGAAGTACGTACTCGTATCATACCAGAAAACGTACTCATATCACACCATGAAGTACGTACTCCTATCATACAAGAAAACGTAAACATATCACACCATAACGTACGTACGCCTATCATACCAGAAACTGTACTCATATATCACACACTATGAAGTACGTACTCGTATCATACCAAACTGTACTCGTATCACATCATGAAGTACGTACTCTTATCATATCCTATCACACCATGAAGTACGTACTTGTATCACACCATGCAGTACATACACCTATAACACCAGTACGTAGACTATATCACACCATGAAGTACGTACTCGTATCATACCAAACCGTACTCTTGTCACATCATGGAATACGTACTCATAACACCAATATGAAGACTATATCACACCATAAATTAGGTACTCATATCACAAAGGTATACGCACTCCTATTACAGTACGTACGCATATTACACCAATAAATATCATACCAGTACATACATCAGTATATATATCACACCAGTGCAGTGATGTATTGTAGGGCATCAATGAACAGGTGAAAAAGCTGAGAGTTTATCTTGAGGAGCCTTATGAATGAGTGAAGTATAAACACTGTACCTGTACGTACAGTACGATATAAGTTAGTCGATGTCATAAACTTGCTGAACATTTCACACTTTGGTTCGTAACCAAAATCATACAATGATATAAGAATTTACATTTGCGATTCTAACTGATAGCTATCTCAGTTGTTACACACATGGGCTGACATGGATTAACTCTTGTGTAAGCGGGTATAGTTCACTCCTTTATCAAATCGATTATATTATATCCAGCACGGACGTGGAATTGTCGAATATAAGTATTATTGTGATCTGCTAAAGGTAAATATTTTGATGTGATGCCAGCAATGTTCTGATGTGAGAATAGTACAAGTGCGATATATAGGTATATGTACCGTTGTTCAGTCAGTGATGTTGTGGTATGATTACCGTATGTGCTGGTGTGATAAAACTAGTGATGTGATATACATTTAATGTTGGAACATAAGTGCTGGTGTTACTACCGGTGCATGTGATATAGGTATATGTGTTATATAAATAGGGTGTGATGGACACCAGTACTGGTGTGATATGAATATCGTACCTGCTGGTGTCATATCAGTACTGGTGTGATATGAATATCGTACCTGCTGGTGTCATATCAGTACTGGTGTGATATGAATATCGTACCTGCTGGTGTCATATCAGTACTGGTGTGTTATAAGTACTGGTGTGATGTGATATGAGTTTTGGTTTGGTATAAATGTACTATTGTGATACAGGTGCGGAATGAGTACTGCTGTGATAAAAGTATGTATGTGGTATTAGTAATGACACAAGTGGTACGATAGAAGGAATGGTGTGAAAGAAGTATACGACGTGATAAACGTGCTGATATGACATTACTATACAGGTGTGATATGAGTACGATACGTATCTGTACTATACCGGTGCGTGCTGGGGTGATATGAGTACTTGTGGGATATTATAGTACTCAGGTGTGTTATATTTGTACCGATGTGATAGAAGCGCCGGGGTGATATATATGGGCTAATGTGATAACTTCAAGCTTGACATAAGTATGCTGATAATCGCTGGAGTAATATTGAAGTACTGATGCGATAATACTATCGGTGTAATATATATAGATTATCACTACGAGTGGTCATTTATCTGATTTTTATCACACGAGTTTGATAAAACCCATATGAAACGAGCTTCAAACGAGTGTGATCAAAATCAGATTAATGACCACGAATGCTTTTGGCCGCTGTGATATGAGAAAATAATATGCAGTCTGACCAGGGTTGTGTTATTTCTGATCAATTTTGCGAAGTAGTTCTTGCACAGAACATAAATATGCCACTGTATCGGTACAATGTTTTAGTTGAATGATTGTTTAACTGTGTACAGTTGTCAGATATTAGTATAACGTTTTACTGCAGTGTGAGCGAATGCGCTCGATCAGGAAGTTTAATTCTTGGCCAAATTTCCATACTTGGTATTTTCTTTAGAACATAAGCGGAAGTTAAATGAGCTTTCGTACTAGATATAAATTCGTGTTCTAATTTCCCTTCATAATATGACCTCATATTACGTGTCCGTATAAAGTCTCAACCTCCCCACAGCGCATGCTCCGTTTCACCGGCTCACTCCACTTATTTCATGTCCCCAATAGACGAAGTCGACCATTACGCCGTGGTATGACTTATACGGACATACCCTCGCACACACCGCGTTGTTTGAATCCGACCGAATTTCTCATTCGTATTTGCACATGAGCGAACTACTTTTCATATGCTCGCCCCATTTAAGCACCGGAAATCATCTCAATATCATTCTTCTATAGGTCAACAGAGGTATAATGCAGAATTGAAAAATAATCTGAACTTTCCATAAACATCACTTTTAGTATATATGATGTCACTTCTGGCGGTGTGCTGCTCGGGTCGGAATCCTGTCCGAAAATTTGACTGGTGGCTGGGGAATTATGCCCCAGTTAGGTGGATGATAAAGTCTATATTACGTAACACTTTCTTGTGCGGGTATAGGTTGTTTTATGTCGGGAAATGAGGAGGTTACGCTTTGGTGTTCTCAAGACTACAGTAGGTGACGGCGTATTAAAGAGTAAAAATATCCGTTATGTAGCAACTGTTAATGGCACAACTGCGCAATTACGACAATTGTGTCATTAGCAGTTGTCAGGTCGTCAGCTAATGTCGTAATCGCGTCATTAGCAGGCGACTCAACATGTAGAATCAACCGTTATTGTCACAATTGCGGCTTTAGCTGGCGACTCTGTATATCGAAGATTTAATCATGTGTGATATATGTTTGCCTCGAATAATTACTGGTTTCCAGTGACAATGAGCGTCAACATGCTCGCTACCATTTTTTTTTTTTTTTTTTTTTTTTTTTTTTTATTATTGACATAGTCGCCTTCTATTGTCACAACACAGGTGTGACATCAGCTGACGACCTGACAACCTGACAACTGCTAATGACACAATTGTCGTAGTTGCTATACAATGGATGGTCACTTAAGGTGTTTAAGGTGATGAGTTAAGGGGTTACCAAATGATTCTGTGCAGCGGACACACAATAGGCACAAATATAACTTGCCAAGTCTTGGGAACAAATGTATAGCACCAGAAGTGATGCCATATTCGGTCAACAAACAATGGGTTCTCATTCATAAAGCACTGTCAATATTTACGTTAACTCTGTCAAACGTGAAGTTATGTTTGGAGCTGATGTGTACTAGCTATTTTCAACAAAAGTTATCATAATAGACATGTTTCCGTGTCGATCGACCTGGGCATCGCAGAGATAATCTCTCGGGCTCAATGCCCTCAAACTCCATTTGTCTGTCACCATGTTGAAGTTTGCCTGAAGTCTTAAGCCACAAGGACCAGAACACTCGCAAAACTATTCATTTGATTCTTTGACAAAGCTTTGACATCCGAAATATTTTATTGTTGTCTAAAATGTGATACCGTACAAAATATGTATGTAGTGTATAGGGATTTGTGTAAGATGTTGGAATGTCCCGTACGTTTTACCGTACACAGCATAGAGTCGTCGCGCCAAAATTCAAACTTTGAAGGATAAAACCGTTTCTGACGAATTGCATGATTCTACGAATATTCTTTCGTAAATCTACAATGGAAAGCTTGGACCAGAAGATATGTGTAAGAGCTAGTTCTGTCAGTTGACTATATTACTTGAACACAATCGACAAACAAGAAGTGGCTATGACATATTTGTTTGGATAGTTTGGTATTGTGCAATTCCTCCATTGCTCTATCATTAATCTAGACACAGTCTGAGGAAAACCATTGCCAATCGACCGCACATTCACGGAATATTCCGTGATATTATTTCTGAGCTTACTGAGACTGTTCTACCTCGAACCTCACTTATCGACGGCAGTTGGTGGCGAGCTCAGATTTGTTTTTTTGGAGGGTTTGCGTCCCACAGCTTGAACAATGGGGAAGTAACGTGATGGGTCAGTGTGAACCCAGGAACGGTAACTCTTCACAGAGATTGAGGCCTACTTAAAACTTCCGATGAAATGTATGAGACCGGAAGATTGATTCATTGTCGGTATGTGACAAATTAACCCGAGGCTATAGTTCTAACTATTACAATGCGGATGTAAGGCGAGTGGATTTGACAGCGTCATTATTTGTGCCGATGTGTCATGAGAGGTGAAGTATTCGGGGAGACGGGAAAGCTGATTCAGAGTTAATACAGACAGTTCAGCTGGTAATCAGATATACATTAATATATATCTCATGACTAACTCTATAACGTGCGTATTATAAGAATATGACAAATTTAATTTTAAATATATTTGACGGCTTCCTGTGACAGATCATTATAAACCGTTATTCGGGTAAAGTTCATATCCTATAAGCCCGTAGTTTACTGCAGTTTACTGTATGTATATATCACACGTGTTCTCAGATAATAGTCTGCATCAACTGTACCAAAACATTGAACGGGCAGCTGTAGCTGCGAACGTATACGCTGTCGATCTGAAAAAAAAGAAGTTGCCCAAATTTAATTTAGAGGACATAGTTACTTTCTTGATGATTCAAAAATATTAATGTCCCAAATTGTGAGTATACGAGATGTCTCTTCGGACATGAAATGACTTTTACAGTGAAGTATATACAACCTCATTATATTAAGCCTGGACAGCGCTGTGCTGACTTTTCGAGATTTGAGCTCTTATATATATAATCACATATTTTAAAGAATATCAGTTATTAATTATTTTACTTTGTCGTATCCCTTATAAGTCAGTAATGATACATGTGACACTTCTTTGCCTCCCATATACATGTGTAAGCATCTTAAAACCTGTAATAACTACTTACAACCCACCGTCCACTATCTCATTACTGGTCGCCATATCGGGAGCTCCGGAGTCATAGTAATCGGTATTACTTGATAACTCGATTGTAAATAGCTTCATGCTAGTTCAGCCGGTGATCTGTTGTTCCACCAGAACCTATATGTACTCCATCTGTTGTTCCATCAGAACCTATATGTACTCCATGCAGCTTGTCGGAATTATGTTGATAGCGAAGCGTCAGAGCGTGGTAGCGAGGCAGCCGTAGTGCGAAACGACGGAGCTTTCGAGCGACACTAATTTTAACTCGCAACCTCGCTCTCACGCCTCGGAATCTGGCTGGTTGCTCGCTCCCGCGCTCTGCAATCTCGCTACCTCGTTGCTCGCTCCCTCACACCGCAGTCTCGCTACCTCGTTGCTCGCTTTCCCACCTGCTCGCTGTCTCGCTATGTCTCTGCTACCTCGCTTCCTGTCTCCCTCCCTATACCTGCCTGCTCCCTCGCTCCTTCAAGGTACATAATACATTTACAGTCTAGTGCCTCAATGAAAACCACTGGTATGGGAGGGTATGGGTTGACCCGAACATGTACTATACCATGCTTCGTTCTGCATGTATTTCATGAATTATATATTTGATATTATATCAACAAAATAAAAAATGAGTTATTTTTCCAGGTGGTAAACAGTTCGGTCAGCTGAAGAAACATCAGTCAGAAGAGCTTGATAGGATCAATTTGGTAAGTTTTGTCTTAGTGTTTGTCGACTATACAGGACAATATTAGTTCGTGTCACAAGTCAGTAGGAATCCCCCTTGAACCGTATATCGGGTCCTGGATGAGGGCCGATATGACCCTGTTCAAAGTTTACTCTTGTGGTCTGAAACGAAATATTGAGAGCTGAGGCTTTCCAAATTCACAGCTCATCATATTAGGTTATCTTGAGCGAAAAAGCTTTTTTGTCCGTTATCTTTATGCCTTTCCATGTGTGAAAATGCACAGACTGTTTCATTTCACACCGTATGTTCGTGCGAGAGCTAGATTTGTCAGATTGGCCCACAAATCATTGTACACCTTTTGAATCTTGAACTATCTGTCCGTTTCAGTTATACTACCCAACTCATTCGCCGAACGTATCTTAGACGGACTCAGATCTTTGTTATGATATGGTGATATGATGCATCTGTATTTATTTACATCAGTCATTCAGAAACCCTTACCTGTATCATTCCTGGAGTAAAAGGTTACATTAAAAGTTATATTAAAAGTGAAACTGGATGACTGATCCTGACGACACGACATGACGCGAGGCAGCTATTCCCCAAAATTTCGAAATTTGAAGAGAGTTATTTCCAACAACCCTCAGTATATGTACTGTGTATGTGTAATCTGAATGACTGCAACCAGTCTGGACTTCATTCAATCTAACAATGGGAATCCAATACAGATTGATCATATTTAAGTTGTGGCTGCGATTAGGGGGGGAAGATGGTATAGTTCAAGCAAGCAGTTCATGAGTTGTGTAGCAGATCTGACTGACTGACTGACGAGCGGGCTGACAGCGAGTTATGTGTAGGCAGGTAGGCCTATAAAATAGTAATTAATATAGTCCTGAGTTATTATTATGAAGATGAATAGAATATATAAAATTTGATGAACAATTTGTACTAGAAGATATGTTTATAATAATAAGTATGCTAACCTACAATGTAACGAGTGATTATTTGTCCATCTTGAATGATGCTTGAAATTACTCATGTAGCTAACATCACGTCTCGGGGATAATTGACTAGAACTAACTTGAACTAATTATTTGTCATGCGGAGAAAATCCACTGATAGTTTTTTCATTGTATTAATTGCAGGTGTTCATTTTGTATGAGCAATATCATAACCTATTCTTCGTCCCTGATCAACACAGTAATTATACCACAATTATATTATCCACATTAATATATGATCTATAATTAGGAAATAACTGGCACGGCTTATGCAATAATGGCTACCGTACTCTATTATTCAAAAATACGTAATTGTACCACCAAGGGATAACTCTTCCTCTGAAATTTTCCCTCGAAGCTTGACGTCTGGACCTTTTGAATTGACCTTGAAATGAACATCGAACCCTGACCTTTGACTCTCAAAGTGGGGATAACTCTATGACAATGACATGACCTTGACATTTAAAGATCAAAATCATTTGCAGACGCTGGTCTGTTACCATGGTTATATACTATATTTGTTTAGATATAATGGACTGATGATGTAATAGAGAGCTGTTTAGTTCTTATTGGTCTAAATGATGACATGATATCTCAAGGAATTGACACTAATGCATAGTAACGCAGTAACACCCGTCTGAATACATTAACACCTTTTAACCCCGTCTTAACGCGCAAACGCCCACCGTAACAACGCAACGCAATGAGATGAGGGAGAAGAAATAGGAGGGGGAATCAACAAAGCGGTTCACATATTTTACTATCCTCTCTATCGCGTCATACCCGAACTGGGGAGCCGCATTCTTCTATCCTCTATCCACTATCCTTGAACCATCCTCTACCAGCCACAACCATCCTCTACCAGCCTCAACCATCATTCTACCAGTCTTCACCATCCTCCACTATCTTCCACTCTTCCACTACCTAGGCCACCGCTTTCTTAATGCAGTAACGCCGTAACAGAACGAGGCGTGATTCTAGGAGGTGAACTGAGGACTGATGTGAAGTGAGGTAGATAAAATGAATAACAGGCGTGCCCTCCGGGGAATTTCCTCAAGTTCCCTGCACGACGATGTAGTACCTATATAAGATATTTCCCAAATAAATGAATGTCGGGACCATTGGCCGGAAGAGATGTCATCGCCGGAAGTGATCTCGGACCGTACCACCAAGGGATAACTCTTCCTCTGAAATTTTGATCTGCCTATATAAGTCACTGTATCATACGGTGTTCTGTCCATATGTCACTGTATCTGACTGTTCTGTCTATATAAATCACTGTATCATACGATGTTCTACCCATATAAGTCACTATATCAGACAATGTTTTTGTCTATTTTAGTCACTTTATCTGACTGATATGTCTATATAAGTCACTGTATCTGTTCTGTCTATATAAGTCACTGTTTCATACGATGTTCTGTCCATATAATCACTGTATCATACAGTGTTCTGTCTATATAAATCACTTTATCTGACTGTTTCCTGCAAATATGAATCACTGTATCAGACAATGTTTTGTCTATATGAGTCACTGTATCTGACTGTGTTTTGTCTATATAAGCCACTGTATCAGACGATGTTCTGTCTATATAAGTCACTGTATCTGACTGTGCTGTCTATATAAGTCACTTTATCACACGATATTCTGTATATATAAGTCTCTGTATCTGACTGTTTTCTGTCTGTATGAATCACTGTATCAGACAATGTTTTGTCTATATAAGTCACTGTATCAGACAATGTTTTGTCTATATAAGTCACTGTATCTGACTGTGTTCTGCCTATATAAGTCACTGTATCAGACAATGTTCTGTCTATATAAGTCACTGTAACTGACTGTGTTCTGTGTATATAAGTCATTGTATCTGACTGTGTTCTGTGTATATAAGTCACTGTATCAGATGGTGGTCTGCCTGTATAAGTCACTGTATCAGACAATGTTCTGTCTATATAAGTCACTGTAACTGACGGTGTTCTGTCTATATAATCCATTGTATCTGACTGTGTTCTGTTTATATAAGTCACTGCATCAGACGATGTTCTGTCTATATGAGTCACTGTATCTGACTGTGTTCTGTCTATATAAGTCACTGTATCTGACTGTGTTCTGTCTATATGAGTCACTGTATCTGACTGTGTTCTGTCTATATAAGCCATTGTATCTGACTGTGTTCTGTTTATATAAGTCACTGTATCAAATTGTTTTCTGTCCATATAAGTCACCGTATCAAATTGTTTTCTGTCCATATAAGTCACTGTATCTGACTGTGTTCTGTCTGTATAAGCCATTGTATCTGACTGTGTTCTGTTTATATAAGTCACTGTATCAAATTGTTTTCTGTCCATATAAGTCACCGTATCTGACTGTGTTCTGTCTATATAAGCCATTGTATCTGACTGTGTTCTGTTTATATAAGTCACTGTATCAGACGATGTTCTGTCTATATAAGTTACTATATCTGAGGATGTTCTAACTATATAGGTCACTTTATCTGACTGTGTTCTGTCTATATAAGGCATTGTATCTGACTGTGTTTTGTCTATATAAGTCACTGTATCTGACTGTGTTCTGTCTATATAAATCACTCTATCAGATGATGTTCTGTCTATATAAGTCACTGTATCTGACTGTGGTCTGGCTATATAAGTCACTGTATCTGACGATGTTATGTCTATATTTTAGGAATTTCAAGACGATGAAGATTACAGTGAAATTGAGGATTTGGCCGAAAAACTGGAGGCGTATAAATGTAAGTTTATATTGCAAAGGAAATGCAAATTCGTCATCATTCTGCGCAAGACTATTATTTTCAAATAATTAGTGTGATCCTTTTTTGAGATCCATTCTTCCTTTTGCCCTGGAACAGGCTCTGGTTCACCCTCTGGCACAGTCTTACACGACAGTGGGATGTCGAGAAGATGACATGGATTGTAACTGACCATGAGAGGCATACAATGTACATTAATATTAAGATATATCAGATAATTCCTGACTGGATGATATCATCTGAAGAGATCCATACATTATCGAGTGAAATACCGTTGCATCATTCCACGTACCTGTCGGAAGAGGAGAGGTTACTTCGACCTCGTTAAATTCTTCTTGAGGGTAATAAATTGAATTTTGCACTCAAACTTTTAAGTGATTCTAAGATTGTATGTGTATTTTTTCTTATTTCAGCCCAGTTTATGGAGTTTGACGAGAATAACTCTGGTGACATCGGTATGTTAGTTTGGTTTTTATGTCCGAGTTGAATTTGTGATAGTTGCAGTAAGTTTCAGAGACCCATCATACGGTTCCGAGATATTAGTATGTTCATACTGTGTAGATTTGCGCTTCTATGGACAAGAATTTTCGACGAAAGGAATATAAATGCTGCCTAGCTATTTGAATATTTCGATTCCCAAAATTAAGCTGACACAAATATATATACAATTGGAATATCCTCGTGATACGCTCACAAAGTTTCAAGTCTCAATTAATCAATTATGAGATATTGCGGTCTTTCAACTCCGAACCTCTTACACCAACAACAACAGCCTCAGTGAGTTAGCCCCTTTATTCACACTGTTGGGAGGCATGATGTATTTTAACGAGGTATGAGGAATATTTTAGTGTATTCGTCCTCAAGCATTGTTATGCAGACCACCTGTAGATTTATACAAAAAAGGTTAGGCATCTTCAGAAACATAGATATTACCATATGCAAATTCAAAATGCTTGTTATAGCTCATCCTACTTCTTTAGTACAATACATGTTTGCAACAAAACATTCTCTACTTTTCAGACATAATGGAATTGAAACGCATGATGGAAAAACTTGAACAAGCAAAAACACATCTGGAGTTGAAGAAAATGATCGCTGAGGTGGACACCACGAACTCGGGAACAATCACCTACCCAGAATTCCTACACATGATGTTCGGCAAGAAAAATTCTATATTGAAACTGTGAGTATATCCGCAGATATGGTACGCAATATATCTTCCGCTTTTTATTTCGTACCGCTCCCATACTCCGGCTTTCCATCTCTCAAAAGTGAAAATAGAAATATGGAAAGCTCAACACCACTCTCGTATTTCAACTTTTCCTCTCTCAAAAAAAGATGGAAAGTTCGTATTCCTGCTTTTCATCTGGCAAAATTGAGAACAGAAAGATGAAAAGTTCGACACCGCTCTCTTATTCTCGCTTTCCATCTCACAAAATTGAAAGACGGAAAGTGATGAATGTATGGCTCCGTATATTCCTATATGACACCAATTTAATTTGAAATACAATAGATGACAGCTATGTATGGAAACTTTCAATTTTGCGAGACAGAAATCTGAAATACGTGAGCGATGTCGAGCTTTCCATATGTCTATTTTCAATTTGACAGATGGAAGGCCAAAAGACAAGAGCGGTGTAGAGCTTTCCATCTTTCAATACGTTCAATCTTGCAAGATGGGAAGCTGAATTGTCACGTGTTACACTTGAACCTTCGTCGTTTTTGTGTGGTAATTGTGAATGGTTATGCAGAGTAGTCTCCCTTGATGCGTTTCATCTTGGATAGATTGTCTCCCCCTGATGTGTTTGAATAATTTCTGTCTCAATTCTAACCATGCAAACGATGATATGAAGAATTTCAAATGGTCCAAATAATGACTAAACACCTAAACAGTGACCAATTTTATTTCATTTAAGATTATATATATTACCAACCACCGAGTTCAAAATCGAGTTCAATATTCAACATATACGGTATAGCACAGTTTAGATCCTGCCCCGGGAAATTGAGAAAATCCATGCTATTTCACACAGTCTGGCGCATTTCAGAGTACCATTGATGAGTCAAAATTTTGTTATACTCGACTTTAAATCAACTAGATCCAACCCTGGGGTTCAGATGTCCTAACAGTCTTTCTATCAGTTTCTCATTTCAGCATTCAGTTTGTAAATTTATTACTTTCCGCTATAACAACTTAGCAAGAAAACAAAAGGCAATTCAGTGTTTCGTCCATCGATTGACAAAATAGTTTTGGATGCCAGTTAACAGACTATTCATGAAGACTGGGCTGTCTTCATGAATGTCTTGCCGATGATGTAGTAATTCCAGTTAGACTGAAAGTATTTAAATGCGATTTAATCACGATCGATGTTGATACTCGTGGGAGTGAGCAATTTTATTGCCATTTTCTGCTGTGCAGGTTTGGTCCCTGTGTCTCTTGAATACGATTTGGAAGTTTGATGAAAGAATTATTATTAGTCAGTGATATATTTAACGATAAGAGTATGATGATGTCGATATCGCCTTAATAATTACAGCCTCTAAAATACATGTGCCTCGAAACAATAGAAAACAGGATGATCCCGGTCACCATTTCACTGTTAGAATTATTTGTTCAAACTATCGATTCCACATAAATTTGGTCGCTTTTAACCCAACATTTTTGAGTATAAACGTGACGTACCCAAAGTTACAGAGTCGAAATGAATTTTGACCCAATAAACTTGGGTGGGAATGAGTAACCCAAACTATCTGACCAGATATGCTTGGCTGTGGCGTGTGTCTCAATCGCTGACACTGGTACGAGTAGAATCTAGGATGCAACAAGATATAGTGTGTCCAAGGAGAATTCGGAAAGGAACATGCTCACGTTTGCCTTAGGTAAGATCATAGGACACGGTAGTAGTATACAAAGAGTCAATTGGCGTCGTAGCGCCTCACTGCGCATGCGCAGAAAAAAAAATGGGGCGGTTTTGAGGCGGTATTGAGGGGGTGCGCATGCGTGAGTGGATGTGAGTGAGGTGGGTTCAAAATGGCGGCTACTTACAGTCCGCCATTTTGAACCCACCTTTTCAAAATGGCGGCTACTTACAGTCCGCCATTTTGTCACCAGTGCACTCATTGACACCGGTGAGTGGAGGTGGGTTCAAAATGGCGGCCTGTGAGTATCCGCCATTTTGAACCCACCTCCACGAAAAAAAAAAAAAAGTTCCGGCAAAAAAAAATAAAAAAATGTATTCATGCGCGGTGATGCGGTTTGGCCGTGGTTTTGGCGGTGATTCGGTCTCGGGAAAAAGCTTCCGCGGAGAAAAAGTAGTCCCTAGATAAAATGGTCCGATTGGGTCGAGTGAGGTATCAAAGTGAAGCTTATGTGAAGGGGCATCTAATGGGCTGGGTGTGGGGTTGAACTATCGGCCTTCTGCGCATGCGCGGTGGCCGAAGGGTATGAAAATAGCCGTGTTGGAGCTAGGGAAGCCCCTAAGGGTCCGATGGGGTCGAGTGAGGTATCAAAGTGAAGCTTATGTGAAGGGGCATCTAATGGGCTGGGTGTGGGGTTGAACTATCGGCATTCTGCGCATGCGCGGTGGCCGAAGGGTATGGAAATAGACGTTTTGGAGCTAGGGGAGCCCTAATGGACCAATGGGGTCGAGTGAGGTATCGATGTGAAGCATTCGTGAAGGGGCATCTGATGGGCTGGGTGTGGGGTTGAACTATCGGCATTCTGCGCATGCGCGGTGGCCCAAGGGTATGGAAATAGACGTTTTGGAGCTAGGGGAGCCCCTAATGGTTCAATGGGGTCGAGTGAGGTATCAAAGTGAAGCATTCGTGAAGGGGCATCTGATGGACTGGGTGTGGGGTTGAATTAGGGTGATTGTGCGCATGCGCGGTGGTCGAAGGGTATGAAAATAGCCTTTTTGGAGCTAGGAGCGCCCCTAATGGTCCAATGGGGTCGAGTGAGGTATCAAATTGAAGCTTACGTGAAGAGGCATCTAATGGACTGGGTGTGGGGTTGAATTAGGGTGATTCTGCGCATGCGCGGTGGCCGAAGGGTATGAAAATAGCCTTTTTGGAGCTAGGAGAGCCCCTAGTGGCCCGATGGGGTGGAGTGAGGTATCAAATTGAAGCATTCATGAAGGGGTATTTGATGGCTGGATGGGTGCATGTAAAATTTTTCCTGAAAAAAAAATACGGAACACGGACTTTATCGAAAAACCTGGGAAAATGCCTATATGGGGTATGAGGGGTATATAGGTCGCCGGGCTTAACGGGGCTTGTCTATCAACAGAGTTATCTTCCCCTAGTTCCAGGGTGGGTGTATGTAAAAATTTTCCTGAAAAAATACGGAATACGGACTTTATCCTAAATTACGGGAAAATGCCTATATGGGGTATGGGAGGTATAGGACCATCCTGGGAAACGTACTTCTATACATTTGCGGTAGGGTTATGAGGTCTCGTTTTACTCGTCTCGTCATTTAGAACATGATAGGAAGTGTCCCCGTGCGAATCGGTGAAATTTTTGAAAAAGTACGATATAGCCTCATATAGTCCCATACTGAGGGTATAGGACCGATGTTTGTCCCCCTGGGAAACGTACTTCTATGCATTTGCGGTAGGGTTGTGGGGTCTCGTTTTACTCGTCTCGTCATTTAGAACATGATAGGAAGTGTCCCCGTGCGAATCGGTAAAATTTTTGAAAAAAGTCACCGAGCCCCATATAGACCCATACTGGGGTATAGGTTCAATGTTTATCCTACTGGGAAACCCACTTCTATAAATTTGCGGTAGGGTTGTGGGGTCTCGTTTTTACTCGTCTCGTCATTTAGAACATGATAGGAAGTGTCCCCGTGCGAATCGGTGAAATTTTTGAAAAAGTACGATATAGCCTCATATAGTCCCATACTGAGGGTATAGGACCGATGTTTGCCCCCCTGGGAAACGTACTTCTATGCATTTGCGGTAGGGTTGTGGGGTCTCGTTTTACTCGTCTCGTCATTTAGAACATGATAGGAAGTGTCCCCGTGCGAATCGGTGAAATTTTTGAAAAAAGTCACGAGCCCCATATAGTCCCATACTGAGGGTATAGGATCATGTTTGTCCCCCTGGGAAACGTACTTCTATGCATTTGCGGTAGGGTTGTGGGGTCGCGTTTTACTCGTCTCGTCATTTAGAACATGATAGGAAGTATCCCCGTGCGAATCGGTGAAATTTTTGAAAAAGTACGTTATAGCCTCATATAGTCCCATACTGAGGGTATAGGACCGATGTTTGTCCCCCTGGGAAACGTACTTCTATGCATTTGCGGTAGGGTTGAGGGGGCTCGTTTTACTCGTCTCGTCATTTAGAACATGATAGGAAGTGTCCCCGTGCGAATCGGTGAAATTTTTGAAAAAGTACGATATAGCCTCATATAGTCCCATACTGAGGGTATAGGACCGATGTTTGTCCCCCTGGGAAACGTACTTCTATGCATTTGCGGTAGAGTTGTGGGGTCTCGTTTTACTCGTCTCGTCATTTAGAACATGATAGGAAGTGTCCCCGTGCGAATCGGTGAAATATTTGAAAAAGTACGATATAGCCTCATATAGTCCCATACTGAGGGTATAGGACCGATGTTTGTCCCCCTGGGAAACGTACTTCTATGCATTTGCGGTAGGGTTGTGGGATCTCGTTTTACTCGTCTCGTCATTTAGAACATGATAGGAAGTGTCCCCGTGCGAATCGGTGAAATTTTTGAAAAAAGTCACCGAGCCCCATATAGACCCATACTGGGGTATAGGTTCAATGTTTATCCTACTGGGAAACCCACTTCTATACATTTGCGGTAGGGTTGTGGGATCTCGTTTTACTCGGCTCGTCATTTAGAACACGATAGGAAGTGTTGCGGAGCGAATCGGTGAAATTTTTGAAAAAAAGTCACCGAGGCCTGGGTAGGCCCATAGGCCTATACTGCATGGCTATGGGTGTATAGGCCCATACGGGGTGGACATGTTGGAGTCTAGGTGGGCCACTCATGGTCCAATGGGGTCGAGTGAGGTCTTATTTTGAAGCTCTCGTGGAGGAGCACTTGACTACACTAATGGTTCGTCCGTGTTCAATAGTCTGCGCATGCGCAGTCTGGCCGTAGTAGCGAAAGGGGACATTTTGGGTGCTATGTAGGGGTGTGTTTGGGTTAGAGATGAGCTAATCACGGTTCGAATGGGTCGTGTGAGGTGTCAAAGTGAAGCTTGTGTGGGGTAGAGTCAGAATGGTGTGTTTTTGAATGCATGTCGCGTTAATCTGCGCATGCGCAGTTGGTTGTAGTAAGTAAAGTGGCCATTTTGGGGCAGTGAAGGAAGGTATTTGGGGTCGAGATGGGCTATTCACGGTTCGAATGCGTCCTGGAAGGTGTCATCTTGTAGTTCTCGGGGTGTACATTCCGATTTGAGGGATATCCACAGCATCTGTGACGTCATCGGTGACGTCATCAGTACGAGTAGTAGCGAAAGTGAGCATTTTGGGGCAGTGAAGGATGGTATTTGGTGTAGAGATGGACCATCCGCGGTGCGAATGCGTCGTGTGAGATGTCATCTTGTAGCAACGCCCACCAACGCCATTCTTAATGCATCAACGCCCAGGTGAAATAGCTCAGAAGCTCTGATATTCCATGGAATTGTCACTAATTCTTCGAAATGCAGTGACGCCAGTCGACGCCCGTCGTTACACCTTAACACCATGATATAGACCGGACAGAGAACAGCAACAGCAACAACAACAATGATCACACATAAGAGAACAACAACAACAAGAAGTTTTTTTTCATATAGTTTATTCTCCCCAATGTTACATCATACCCACGTTGGGGGAGCCGCGTTGGTATATTTACAATTCAAGAATATTCTTGTCCAATCAGAGGCCACCATTTGCATCTGTCATATTCGTTCCTGTCCGTTAGATGTATTCTCGGCTACTCTTGTCCAATCAGAAGTCGCCATTTCAGAAAGTTCCATCTTCGGCCATGTTCGCTCTGAACCGTTTGTTCTAATCGTCATCGGGCAGGCCAGGATACCGTTGAGGAAACATATCCTCAGATAGTTGTTTGCGCATTCTGGGTATCTATCAGTGCATGGGTGAATACTTTCATCCGATGGGGGTGGTGGGTCAGTTTAACCACGAAGAACGTAACATTGGTGACCCTCTCCACTATCCACTTGGTGTTGGTACGCTGTTCATAGCCCCATTCTAAGGGATCCACAGTGTCCAGTTGGGTCAGCATCGTCTCTAGCGACGCCCGATTGGTGATTGTGAAAGGATGGTCGTACACTGGGTTGATGGCACTGGAATAGAAATAGCACAATTCACGCGTCATCTTATGGCATAAGATGTACCCAAATGCTACATTTAATGTGAAGGATGTAGGTTGGTCATTGAAGATGGCTTCCACGTAGCTGCGTAGACGGGCGAGGTCGGTCAGTCGGAAATTGTACAAGTCCAATATAGGGCGATGACGGTGGAAGCAGTGTCGGATCATGGACCAATGGCGTCGATACATCTCACTCACTGGATGATCTTCGGGTAAGAGATCGCTGGGAACATCCACCGCATCTTCCAGAAAAAGTTCGTTGTTGTCAGGTGTATTACTGGAAACAGTGACGCTAGGGACCGGCTGGATATCTAGGCTCTTCTGAGCTGTGGGTATAGGCGGGCTCTCCGTGATCGCATCATCAGTGGCATTCTCCTCCCCGGGTTCATCTTCAGTGGATCTGTCCCTCCTGGGTACCTCTTTAGTGGAAAGTTGTCCCTCATGCCGTGGTGATGCACCATGAATCAAACGCCCATGCCGTTTTAACTGACTGGGTCATTTGAAGAGTTGACCACATTCTTCGCATCGACGCTTGGATGGCCCATGAATTGAACGTTCATGGCGCTGTAAATGATCTGGGCGATGAAACGACAGTGTAGGCCTACATATCGTACAGCTATACCGGGCGGTTCCATCGTGCTTGGTAGCCTCATGGCGGCGCAAGTCGTGCCTGCGAGTGAATGATTTCGAGCACGTAGTACAAGTGAACATCTTGGTGGTTGACAGAGTGTCTGATGAAACGGCCAGGCCGTTTCCTTTTTATAACAAGCTATCTGTTGATCTATTTTTAGCACAATCAGTTCTAAACTAGGGGAAAACCCCTATCACCTCTAGCCAAAAGGGCTAATATCGGTCCCCGGGCTTATTGGGATCTGCCTATCAAGTCAATGGGGTGATGTGAACAACAACAAGTTCAGCAAGGTTCATACAGTTTATTATCCCCAATGTTACATCATACCCAGGCTGGGGGAGCCGCCTTGGGTATGTTTAGTATGTTCACAGCAAAACAAATTGAAATATCAAACACCATGTTTTATTATTTAACGCACCGTCACATTATGTACAAGTGTTTACTGAGCTCAAGTCAACGATCAGCATGTAGACATAGAGACTATGTGCGGCATCTTATGGTATTCATCAGGGCGCGGGTGACGCATTCAACCGATGGCGGTGGTCGGTCAGCTTGGTAAGGAAGAACATGGCATTGGTGACCTTCTCTACGACCCATTGTATGTTGGGGCGTTGACGATGTGCCCATCTCAAGGGTTCCACGGTGTCCAGTATCTCCAGCATCGTCTCTAGTGACCCCCGGTTAATGATGGTGAGCGGTTGGTCAAACACATGGCTGTTATTACTGGCATAATAATACCGTAACTGGTCCGTCTTTTTGTGACGTAAGATGTACCCGAAAGCGACATTCAATTTGAAGGCCGTAGTTTGATCTTTGAAGATGGCTTCCACGTAGCTGCGTAGACGGGTGCGGTCGGTCAGTGGGAAATTGTAGATATCTGGAATGGGGCGATCACGGTGGAAAATGTGCCGTATCATGGGCCATTGGCGCCGATCGATGTCATTCACTGGATGGGCGTCCTGTAACAGATCGCTGGGAATATCCACTGCATCTTCCAGAAAATGTCCGATGTCGTCAGGCGTATGACTGGCAACAGCAATGCTAGGGACTGGCTGGATATCTAGACTCTTCTGAACTGTGGGTATAGGCGGGCTCTCCGTGATCGCATCACCAGTGGCGTTCGTGTCCCCGGGCTTATCTTCACTGGGTCTCACCTTCCGCGGCTCCTCTTCAGTAGGAAGTTGTCGCCCAAACCGTAGAGACGGACCATGAATCAACCGCTGATGCCGTCTTAACTGACTGGGTCGTTTGAAGAGTTGACCACATTCATTACATTGTTCCTTCGCGCCCTCGTGGAGTGAGCGTTCGTGTCGCAGTAAATGATCCTCCCGATTAAATGACTGTGCGCAGGTTATACAAGTATATAGTGTACCGTTGTGGATGGAGGAATCGTGGCGTCGCAAATCTTCTGGGCGAGTAAACTGCTTCTGGCAAGTTGTGCAAGTGAACATCTTGGTGGTTGACAGAGTGTCTGATGAAACGGCCAGGCCGCTTCCCTTTTATAGCACGCTAGCTGGTAATCTATTTTTAGCACACTCTACCCCAAGTCGAGGATCGAGACTGAATCGCTTCTGATTGGACGAGAGCTCTGTGACGGATTTTAAATACTCGCTTCTGTTTGGTGTACGTCGCTAAAGGTGACCGGAACTGACCTTTGACCCCGGCGCGCGCAGTGTAAAGGTTTCCACATTTGCATATGAACTTGTTGTTGTTCACATCACCCCATTGACTTGATAGGCAGATCCCAATAAGCCCGGGGACCGATATTATCCCTTTTGGCTAGAGGTGATAGGGGTTTTCCCCTAGCTTAGAACTGATTGTGCTAAAAATAGATCAACAGATAGCTTGCTATAAAAAGGAAACGGCCTGGCCGTTTCATCAGACACTCTGTCAACCACCAAGATGTTCACTTGTACTACGTGCTCGAAATCATTCACTCACCGGCACGACTTGCGCCGCCATGAGGCTACCAAGCACGATGGAACCGCCCGGTATAGCTGTACGATATGTAGGCCTACACTGTCGTTTCATCGCCCAGATCATTTAGAGCGCCATGAACGTTCAATTCATGGGCCATCCAAGCGTCGATGCGAAGAATGTGGTCAACTCTTCAAATGACCCAGTCAGTTAAAACGGCATGAGCGTTTGATTCATGGTGCATCACCACGGCATGAGGGACAACTTTCCACTAAAGAGGTACCCAGGAGGGACAGATCCACGGAAGATGAACCCGGGGAGGAGAATGCCACTGATGATGCGATCACGGAGAGCCCGCCTATACCCACAGCTCAGAAGAGCCTAGATATCCAGCCGGTCCCTAGCATTACTGTTTCCAGTCATACGCCTGACAACAACGAACTTTTTCTGGAAGATGCGGTGGATGTTCCCAGCGATCTCTTACCCGAAGATCATCCAGTGAGTGAGATGTATCGACGCCATTGGTCCATGATCCGACACTGCTTCCACCGTCATCGCCCTATATTGGACTTGTACAATTTCCGACTGACCGACCTCGTCCGTCTACGCAGCTACGTGGAAGCCATCTTCAATGACCAACCTACGTCCTTCACATTAAATGTAGCATTTGGGTACATCTTATGCCATAAGATGACGCGTGAATTGTGCTATTTCTATTCCAGTGCCATCAACCCAGTGTACGACCATCCTTTCACAATCACCAATCGGGCGTCGCTAGAGACGATGCTGACCCAACTGGACACTGTGGATCCCTTAGAATGGGGCTATGAACAGCGTACCAACACCAAGTGGATAGTGGAGATGGTCACCAATGTTACGTTCTTCGTGGTTAAACTGACCCACCACCCCCATCGGATGAAAGTATTCACCCATGTACTGATAGATACTCAGAATGCGCAAACAACTATCTGAGGATATGTTTCCTCAACGATATCCTGGCCTGTCCGATGACGATTAGAACAAACGGTTCAGAGCGAACATGGCCGAAGATAGAACTTTCTGAAATGGCGACTTCTGATTGGACAAGAGTAGCCGAGAATACATCTAACGGACAGGGACGAATATGACAGATGCAAATGGTGGCCTCTGATTGGACAAGAATATTCTTGAATTGTAAATATACCCAACGCGGCTCCCCCAACGTGGGTATGATGTAACATTGGGGAGAATAAACTATATGAAAAAAAACTTCTTGTTGTTGTTCTCTTATGTGTGATCATTGTTGTTGTTGCTGTTGTTGTTCTCTGTCCGGTCTATATCATGGTGGTAAGGTGTAACGACGGGCGTCGACTGGCGTCACTGCATTTCGAGGAATTAGTGACAATTCCATGGAATATCAGAGCTTCTGAGCTATTTCACCTGGGCGTTGATGCATTAAGAATGGCGTTGGTGGGCGTTGCTACAAGATGACA